>BQNB010044245.1:34309-36767 GCA_026074375.1 Tanacetum coccineum | reverse complement strand
AACATAAACACAGGGAAACATAAATGCAGGGCAGAGGTAAACCCATATCATAACATGCTCAAGGAAAAAAATGGTTCTCAGGTATATGCCATAACAAAAACACGTATAAGGCACACATAAAAGCATGTAAGGATCACATACTCATTATAGACCAGACCTAGATATTCTACCTGGTTCTCTATAACCTTAGCTCTGCTACCAATCTGTCATACCCCCAGTCGGGGCCTGGACGGAATACATGTCCGGGAGCGTGACGTCATCATATTTCAAACACAAGGCACGAGAGAACGACCACTAATGGACGTTTTGAAAATCATAACTCGTTGCATTGTTTAAAAAAATAGATAAGTTTTACAAGATTAAAAAGAAATTTAAACATTTACGAATGCGAAATTTAGTTTTTAAAAGACAACGAGTATGAATGATAATAAAAGTCTTGATAAATGGCATCATATTGCACGTAGACTCCACATAGCACGTCAAGAAGTCCAAAGCTAAACACCTGAGAAAAACAAGCTAAAAACGGTCAACATAAAGTTGAGTGAATTCATAGGTTTTAGTAAAGCGTTTGCAAGAATCCAAAAGCGTTTAGTGAATACTGCTTCACTCACAGTATTATGAAAAGTATTTAACAATTTGAAACGTTCAACAAAAGCAGTGTGGACCATAAGTTATAAAACATATGTGACACTTATAACAAATACAACTTCACATAATAACATTTACTGTTGCGCTAAGCTCATGACACCGAAGCTCAATTAATTGAAGCATTTTATATGCCAAAAAGAATTACTCGCCCTAAAGGTATCCGACCAAGATCACCTATTGAAAATCCGACATGGTATATATCCGTTTGTTCGGGACCTCCGAATCTAGTAAGCGCTACTTACACGGATAGGAATAATTACTCCCAATAGATCTATTTTTAACATTCACGCTTACTTAACCAGTTTGTCGGTTAAGCAATTGACGGTTCATGATAGTTCGGGCATTAATGGTCTATTCGCTACTTAGCAACACGTAATCAGGAAAAGGAAACGTAAAGTAACCGTGTCCTTAGTTTTAAAACAAGCAATGTTTCTCACCCCAAAATAGTAAAGTAAAAATAGTAAAACGCGGGGCTATGAACTCACCTTAGCAAGATGAGCAAATGATAAATCACGCAAGTGAAAGGTAATATAGAAATCTAGCCGCTACCTAGAATAATAACGCGTCTTAGGAACATGGAAAGTATGCCAAGAATTGCACAATATGTTCATCAACAAAATACATCCATGTGTGTTTGCTTCAGTTTGATTATCAAACCATGATGAAATAAAATCATATAGTTTTTCGTTATGTTTTGGCGTTTAACCAAAAATTACTATTTTTAGTAAGTTTCTATTTTAGAAAAGTTTTTAGTTTCGAGACGTTAATACCGTCCCCTATATTTGGTTAATCCATATTTCCTTAAGTGCACTAAAGAAATCTAAACGTCTAACTTCCATGTCCGTCTTGCTAGAATTCATCAAACGTACTATTTTTAGTAACCTTAACGCTTTTCCTAACATATGTTAACGGCGTCTTTAAATGATACTAATCAATATATACGTGTTACTATATGTTTCGCTAATGTTTTAAAAGCTCAAAATATCTCGAAAGTGTCCGAAAACCCATTTTACTATTCACATCAGCACCTATGTAAATTATTTTGCCAAAAAATATTTCAAGTTTCATTTGGCTATAACTTGGCCGTTTTAAGTCCGATTTCAGTGTGCAATATATGAAAAACTATCTATTCAAAACGAGCTCTCCAAAAACTAATTTTAAGCCTAATGAAAACATTCCTAAGTCCCTCAAAACCATTTTGGATCAGCAACATTATTTTTCGCAAACGCTTTCAAAAATCACATAAAACTTCACAATAGTGCTTAATCTAGCCTAATATCAATTCACAACTAAACCATAATAAAACCACACCAAAAGCTAACCTAATCCCTTCATTTCTATTGTTGCAACTCTCATTCAACTCTCATCTCACCAAGAACATAATATTGAACTAGTGAAACAAAGTAACATCATTATTTATAAAATATTGTTTTATAATCTTTCAAAAATTAAAACACAACATATGAATGTATGGATCTTAAACATATATGAAAGAACATAAGTAAATCACAAGAAAAGATTCAAGGCACTTACAATAATGAAGAACAAGTAGAGAAATCACAAGATCTAAACCTCAAAATACTAGATCTATAAAACCCAACAACAAATCTTGAAACCCTAGTTTAGATCTTGAAGAAAAAACCTAGAAGAACTAAAGAAACCAACACCTTGAATCACCTCTAGGTATGAACAAGAATCAACATAGAAACTTGGATCTTGAAGGAAATCATGAAAGAAATAGCCCTATAAGGGTGTTGTTTGTTGCCATGGCCAAAAGTAGAAAGAAAGAAGAGATAGATATTTAAGCGGA
>BQNB010044245.1:4309-29309 GCA_026074375.1 Tanacetum coccineum | reverse complement strand
ATGAAAGTTCAAAACGTGAAACGTAAACATTTTACGTAACGTATAAAAATAAAATATAAAAAGTTATAAATTATCTTCGTAATAATTATATAACACTTGCTTGATGTAAACTTCTATTTATTTAATGTCGGTTTACGTTAATTGTTGATTTTCAACTTAACGGTTGAAATTAAAAGTAAATGCGTAAAAGTTCAAAGTAAATAGTTTGAGTTTATTGACATAAAATGACTTGAAATTGTAGGTTGTTGCACGTAGGTCGAAGGCACGTTCGTAAAATAATGGTTCCTAAGAAAATGACAATCTAAGCACAAAATGACCCGACTAGCATGAAACAAACTTAACACATGTAAGTTTAGACAAAGGTGTTATAAAAACTCAAACGGTTGCTAAGCTGAGTTTGAGGCTTGTTACAGTATCCCCCCGTTAGAGGGAATTTTGTCTCAAAATTTAGTTCGATCATTCTAAAGACGCAGCGTTCGTAAACAATTGCAGATACTTACGTTTCATTTCGTCTTCACGTTCCCATGTAAATTCCGGTCCTCGCTTAGAGTTTTATCGAACCTTGACGATTAGAATCTTACTCTGTTTTAGTTTCTTTACCTCACAATCCATGGTCTCAACGGGTTCTTCTACGAAGCGTAAGTTGTCGTCCACCTTCATTCTTAAGGTAGCCTTAGTTTGTAGGTTACAGGATCGATCCGTTCAACAATCTCGAACGGTCCTACATACCTTTGGTGCTAGTTTTCCCTTCTTGCCAAAACGTACCATGCCTTTCCAGGATGACACCTTGAGTAACACTCAATCGCCAACGCTAAATTCGAGAGGCTTACGTTGATTATCGACATAGCTCTTCTTGCTATCTCTTGTAGTTTTGAGTCTCTCCTTGATTTGGAATATCTTATCGGTGGTATCTTGCACTGTTTTCAGACCAATCATTTGACTCTCTCCAACTTTAACCTAAATGATGGGTGATTGACATGTCCGACCGTATAGTACTTCAAACGGGGCACATTTAACGCTTGAATAGTAACTGTTGTTATAGGAAAACTAAACTAAAGGAAGATGAGTATCCCAAATACCTCCAAAGTCGATAACATACGCTCTAAGCATATCTTTCAATGTCTAGATAGTATGCCCACTTTGATCGTCGATCTGAGGATGATAAGCCGCACTCATATTCAACTATGTTCATAATGCAAGAGGTGAGGAATGTAATAACCAAGAGGGGGTATTTATAAGCCAAAACATAGAAGTGGCAAAATCCTCACAACTAGTGGCGCGCTGACCCATGCGTCAGTGCGCCAAACCCATCTCAGGTATTTGGCATTTTAACTACATGCTCTTGCTAAACCCTTAATTGTATTTAATGCTTTGACATTTTCATCATACTTACACTCAAGGTCAACTAACTCAAATAACAATTTGATAAAAGCGTTTGTGAAGTAATTTAGAAGAAGATTGAGGAGTCTTTATCCAATATCAAAGAGATAGAGAAGAAGTATTGGACAAAAGGGTGGTTTAGGTATTCTTCATATGTAAATGGTTTAGTTGGAAACTAACCATGGTTAAGTGGATTTGTTGGCATAGTTGGGATAGAAAAAAATATGTCAAAAGTATAAAGAATACTCTAAAGGAATATTCCTTTGGTTGGAGAGGAAGTGTGGATATTGGATGGATGATTTCAAATTCAAATTCAAATACTAGGCATGTGGGACAAGGTTGGAGGTGAGTTGTCATGATGTGATGTTTTAGAGCCTAAGTATCCAAATTCAAATTTAAAGATAAGGATAAGGTTGAGGTGTAGTGAGTTGGAAATGGGTTAGATATGATGAGATGGTTTGGAGCCTAAGTTCACATTCAAATTAAATGGTTAAGATGAGATGGTGAGTTGACAAAGTGTGTAGGAGAAGATTGGTGAGGTTGTAAGATTTGAACTCAAGCTTAAGACGATATGAGAAGTGTGTAGAGAAAGCTTTGAGTGTGTGTAGCTTGAATTCAAGAAAGAAGTATGTGAGTTGTAGAAGTGAAGAAGAGAATGAATAGGGAATGTATGTGGTGGAGAATGTTTTGATGTAATGGAAAGGAGCCTATGTTGGAATGTTGGGGGACAAGAAGTACATCAAGTATAATGGTGTAAGGAATGTGAGTTGTCCTATGCGTGTATTATTTCGGGAAGGTTTATATAGAGAAAGGTTTAATCTTGGAGATTGTGTTGATGATGAAGAAAAGAATAATCAAATATTATAGTTTAATAATCACATTGCCATTAAGAGAGAAAAGAATTGGGCACATGTGATTATTGGTTGGTTTAAGAAAGGAGTGTATAGAGTGTTGGAAGGTTTATAATTATTTGTTAGGTATAAGGGATTAACAAATGATTAGGAAGATATTTAGAAGAGAAGTGATTGTGTAGATGACATGTGAGTAATACATGTGTGGGTTTGTAAATCATTTATATAGAAAAAAAAGGTTAGGACTGGATTTAAAAGTAGATTAACTTCAAATACCATAAACTCAATTAGTCACTTGGACTTAATCCATGATTATCAACAATGAATTTGATCACTAATCATCTTGATGCAAACAAGCTAAGTGCTTTGCATCTCAAGTAAAGCATATCCCTTAACAGGAAAGGATGCGTTTACCCAAAGTGACCTTTGACTTAGTTTGACCAATAAGGGAGTAAAACCCGTTACGTGATTAGAAACAACATAAATCCAGATTGAGGTCAAATGGATACTTTCGTTTGATGGTATGTTGAAAGTATATTCATACTAGGTTTAGAAAGAGGTTTCGGCCTTGGCTAGAGGAAATTGATAAAAGATTTGAGTTGGCATTCTGTTAAAAATAGGAGGATTTGTTTTTGCTCCTCTCTAAGTCTAAACCTCATTTAGAGTGTTCCCAAATGCTCAAATATCATATTCACACCTTTATTAAAGTTTTACACACTGTGTCGGGTAAAGACGAAAATTCGACTAAAATCAAAATCGCCAAACAGGGACAACAACTGGTGCGCTGACCCACGTGCTGACGCGCCATCAGCGCGCCAAGAACTTGGTTCCCGTTTTTCATATTTTAGCTATCATTTGTAATCGTAAGTATTGCGAACGTTTATTTGTCATCATTAAAGCATAAAGGAGATCATAGTCAATGTTGTACCAACATCGACTATCACAACAACAATGATTTTGGGAATTAAAGGTCTTCATACTTAGTACTGCCAAGCCAAGATTTTGTACTGCTCAAGTTACAACTGCCAGTACTAATCAGTTAGTACTGCTAGAGTGAGTTAGTACTGCCAGTACTAAACTTAAGACTGTATGTAGGACTTTACAGACCCTTTTACCATAAAGATTAAGACTACTAAGAGATATCGAGTGTTTAGTCGATATGTATGAGGTTATTAAGAATATTTCTTATATAGTTAGAAGATCATGATGTTAATGTTATTAGTAGGGAATTATAGAAGGATTTGTAGTTATCTTGGTAAAGGACTTCCTTGTGTATAATAAATGGATCCTAGGTTATGGTTAAAAAGATTATATATTCTTACGTTTTTCATATATGCTATCCAAGTTTGTCAAACCATACGTACTACACAGAGTACTCGTATTATTCATAATAATATTGGAGCTTTTTAGTTATACATTGTTCATTCAGTTCACTGTTACATTCATATTCTTCTAAGTATTAAAGAGTAGATTCCACATACTCTTTAGTATTAACAAAGTTTCTACCATGGTTGTATTGAATCTATTCAATACAACTAACCCTTTTACAAGGTAAGCAAGATCTTAAGTTGGGATCAACAAGTGGTATCAGAGCTTGTTGAGAAACTTTGAATAAGAAGAAACAATCTACACATACCATATCTATTTGTTTATGAAAACATAGAGGCAGTATCTTCACTAATGGTTGCTGCTGCAAAACTTCTAGTGCTCAATCCATGCGAATTTAAGCTTTGGAAAATGAAGATAGAATAGTACTTCCTGATGATAGATTATGCTCTTTGGGAAGTAATAGTAAATGGAGACTCACCTCCACCAAAGAGAACTGTTGATGGTGTTGAGCAAACATATCCTCCTACAACTGCAGAGGAGAAGTTAGCAAGGAAGAATGAGTTAAAGGCAAGAGGTACATTGTTGATGGCTCTTCTAAATAAACATCAACTAAAGTTTAATACCTATAAATGTGCCAAGACTCTGATGGAAGCTATAGAGAAAAGGTTTGGAGGTAATAAGGAGTCAAAGAAAACTCAAAAGACACTTCTAAAGCAACAATATGAGAATTTCAATAGATCAAGCTCAGAAGGACTTGATCAAACCTATGATAGGCTTCAAAAGCTTATCAGTCAAACTAGAGGATTTATGGGTGGAACAACTATTTCTCAAGAAGATATGAATCTAAAGTTTTTAAGAAGTCTCCCATCAGAATGGAAGACTCATACCTTGATCTGGAGGAACAAACTCGATTTAGACACCTTGAGCATGTATGACCTGTACAACAATCTAAAGATTTATGAAACTAAAGTTAAAGGGTCATCAAGCTCAAACCAAAATTCATAAAATGTGGCTTTTGTGTCTTCCAATAACTTTAGCTGTTCCAATCAAGCTTATGGTTCTAACTCTGCCAATACTGATAGTATGAGTGATGCTGTGATCTATTCTTTCTTTACAAACCAATCCAACAGTCCATAATTAAATGATAAGGACTTACAACAGATTGATGATGATGACTTAGAAGAGATGGATCTAAAGTGGCAGATGGCTATGCTGACCATGAGAGCCAGAAGATTCCTAAATAAGACTGGAAGGAAGATTAGTGCTAATGGTTCTGAGACTATAGGGTTTAACAAATCAAAGGTGGAATGCTATAACTATCATAAAAGGGGCCCTTTTTTAAGGGAGAGCAGGAACAGAGAACCTGTAAGGCATGAAACTGTGAAAGTGAAACATCTGAGAAAAAAGCTTTGGAGGCCAAGAATGGACTTGGGTATGACTGGAAGTGATCAGGCTGACGCAGGACTACAAACTTTGGCACTTATGGCATATACCTCTTCAGGTTCTTCAAGTTATTCAAGTTTGATTTGAGGTATTAACTTTGTTCTAAAGTATGTGTAAAATCTTATGAATCTCTCAATGACATTATGATAATCTGACAAAAAAATTAATAGTCTCACATTAAAGTAGGCGCTTATAAAGCTTGTCTTATAGAATTTGTAGAGGCTTAGACTAGATGTGTTATAAAAAGAATGAGGTTTTTGTTTTTTTGAAGAGGACGGGGGAATAAAGATCCTTAAAAAATTGATATTATGTGAGAGATAATGCACTAACAGAACCATAGCAAATAAATTTGAAAAAGCTGAAAAGGAAAGAGATGATTTAAAACTTACCTTAGTAAAGTTTGAAAATTCATCTAAGAATCTAAGCTAAACTGTTAGAGAGTCAAGTAAGTGATAAGTTCAAGACCTCGTTGTAGGGTATGAAGTCAAGTTGGTTGTATAGTCAAGTGTTTGATTGTCAGGGTGAATGATAAGTACCAAAACAGCGTGAAGGGTTATCTTTATAGTTCTACCTCCTTTACTGGGATCTTCATGCCCCCTAAACCTAATTTGGTACTTGCTGATGAGGAAGAATATGTTTTTTAGTGAGTCACATAAATAGTGTGCTGCAGTTCAATTAGTAAAGTTAGACTTGTAAGTCAAATCTAAGTCTTTACCTATTGAAGACGGGACAGTGAAGAAGAAATGGACTGCGTTTAAGTCTAAACAGAGGGGAATACCTAGTTTTTGCTAAAAATAGATTTTGTTAATCTAATGAGCATGTGAAAATACTAGGGGTAATCTGTGAGAGGTAGGAGAATAAATAAGCAAGCTAAACACCTTTAGGAAAAATAGTCAAAAGTCCTATAGTTAACCAGAGGAAACTGGAATAATTTGAAGACTCAGAAATAGGAAGTAATTTTGAGTTTAAAATAAAGTCTTTGCTATGTGATGTGGAAGTTTTAAAACCATTTAATAAAAGATTGTGATTGTTTTGAAAGAAATGGAAATCCCAAAAATTCTAAAAGCTTGGACTACCCTAATCCAAAAGGAAAATTTGTTCCTATGTAGTTCTTAATGAAATCTCGGGATAAAAACACTTTGACTGTTAGGCAAAACTCCTTCAAAAGCAGCTAGGATTCAGTTAATATTGCCAGACCAATTAATACTGCCTACCTAAGACCAACAGTAAATAATTTAAGGACAACATCAAATGCTTTTAATAGAGCACATTCACATGTTAGAAGGCCTTTTAGCAAGTTTAAATCATATAGGAACAGTAATTCAAATGAAAAAGTTAATACTGTTAGAAGAAATGTTATTACTGTTGGGCCAAAAGCTAAGTAAGTAGAGGATAGTAGTATGTGATAATTAAGGGAATGAGGTAATGTTGTTAAGGCATCCAAACATGTTTGGTTTGGAGGGACCAAAGACAAAAGACGTTTTAAAACATGTCTCCAGAAATATTGGGGCATTAATGAACTTTAAAAGATTTGACTATGTTGATGCACAAGGTAGATCCAAGTCTGTAATGGCTTGGGTCCCTAAGAGAGCCTGATTTTCTTACTTTTTATGCAGGGCAATTCACAGCTAGAATTGCATAAAAAAGGAGTAATTGACAATGGATGCTCTAAGCACACGACTAGAAACAAGTCCTACCTCTTAGACTATAAAGAAATTGATGGTAGATTTGTTGCCTTTGGAGGAGATCCCAAAGGAGGTAGAATCACTAGTAAAGGTAAAATCAGTACATGTAAATTAGATTTAGAAGATGTGTACTTTGTTAAGGAGCTTAAGTTTAACCTTGTCAGTGTCTCACAAATATGTGACAAGAAAAACAGTGTTCTTTTTACAGACACTGAATGTGTTGTTTTGTCTCCTGACTTTAAGCTACTTGATGAAAATCATGTCTTGCTTAGAGTTCCTAGAAAAGATAACATGTACAGTGTTGATTTAAAGAATATTGTTCCTTCAGGAGGTCTAACTTGTCTCTTTGCAAAGGCTACATTAGATAAATCTAATCTATTGCATAGAAGGCTTGGGCATATAAATTTTAAAACTATAAATAAGCTGGTTAAGGGAAACCTTGTAAGAGGTTTACCTTCAAAACTTTTTGAAATTAATCAAACTTGTGTTGCCTGTCAGAAGGGAAAGCAACACAGAGCTTCTTGTAAGACCAAAATAGTCAGTTCAATCAGCTAAACTTTCCAAATATTGCATATGGATTTATTTGGCCCAACATTTGTAAAGAGTCTAATGAAAAAGATGTACTGCCTAGTTGTCACAGATGACTATAGTAGGTTTAGTTAGGTTTTCTTCTTAGCCACTAAGGATGAAACTAGTAAAATCCTTAAAACATTTATTACAGGCATAGAAAATCTAATAGACCTTAAGGTGAAAGTGATCAGATGTGACAATGGGATTGAATTCAAGAATAAGGTCATGAATCAATTCTGTGAAATGAAGGGTATTAAGAGGGAATTTAGTGTTACTAGGACTCCACAACAAAATTGAGTAGCATAAAAGAAAATTAAGACACTAATAGAGGCTACTAGGACTATGCTAGCTGATTCAAAATTGCCAACAACTTTCTGGGTTGAAGCAGTTAATACTGTTTGCTATGTCCAAAATAGGGTGTTAGTTATCAAGCCTCACAACAAGACCCCTTATGAACTTTTTCTAGGTAGAAAACCTGCCTTAAGTTTCATGAGACCATTTAGGTGTCTTGTTACAATCCTTAATACCATAGATCACCTAGGCAAGTTTGATAGAAAGGCTGATGAAGGGTTCTTTGTAGGATACTCTACCAATAGCAAAGCATTCAGGGTATTCAACAGTAGAACTAGGATAGTAGAAGAGAACTTGCATGTCAAGTTTAGTGAAAGAACATATAATATTGCAGGAAATGGACCTAATTGGCTTTTTGATATAGATGCTCTAACAAAATCTATGAATTATGAGCTAGTTGTTGCAGGGAATCAATCTAATGGTATTGCAAGTACAAAAGCATGTGAAAATGCAAGTAAAGCTAGAGTGGAGACAGTACCTGGCAAAGATTACATACTGCTACCATTTTTGACTCAAGATCCACCCTTCTCTTCCAGTTCAAAGGATTCTCCTGATGCTGGATTCAAACCATCAAGGGAGGAGGAAAAGAAGGATGCTGAACATCTAGAGAATAAAGATAGTGAGGTTCCAAATACAGAGGAGCTAAGATTTAATCAAGAGCAGGATGAAAGTGTTAACAATACTAACAATATTAATATTGTTAGTTCAAGTGTTAATACTGCTAGCATAGAAGATAATGTTGTTGATGAGAATATAGTCTATGGATGTGCTGATGATCCAAATATGCCTAATTTGGAAGAGATTGTCTATTCAGAAGATGAAGATGTTGGTGTAGAGGCTGACATGAACAATTTGGATACACATATCCTTGTCAGTCCTATTCTAACTACCAGAATTCACAAGGATCATCCAGTTGAATAAATCATTAGAGATATACATTCAGCACCTCAAACCAGAAGGATGACAAAGAGTGTGACTGAACATGGTATGTTTAGTTCGGTGCAACAGAGAATCAACTATAAAGACTTTCAGAATTGTTTGTTTGCATGTTTCTTATCATAAGCAAAGCCCAAAAAGGTAATCCAAGCACTAAAAGATCCAAGTTGGATAGAAGCTATGCAAGAAGAGCTTCTGCAGTTTAAGTTGCAACAAGTTTGGACTTTGGTTGATTTACCATATGGCAAGAGGGCCATTAGAACAAAATGGGTCTACAGAAACAAGAAAGATGATAGAGGTATTGTGATTAGAAACAAGGCAAAGCTGGTTGCACAAGGTTACACTCAAGAAGAGGTAATAGATTATGATGAGGTTTTTGCTCCAGTTGCTAGAATTGAAGCAATTAGGCTGTTCTTAGCCTATGCCTCATTTAAAGACTTTGTTGTATACCGGATGGATGTGAAGAGTGCATTTCTATATGGCAAAATTGAAGAGGAAGTTTATGTCTGTCAACCTCCAGGGTTTGAAGATCCAGAGTTCCCTGACAGAGTTTATAAGGTAGAAAAGGCATTATATGGTCTACATCAAGCTCCTAAAGCCTGGTATGAGACCTTATCTACCTATTTGTTGGACAATGGATTTCAGAGAGGGACAATAGATAAGACTTTATTCATTAAAAAGGTCAAAGGTGATATTCTACTAGTTCAAGTATATGTAGATGATATCATTTTTTGATCTACTAAGAAGGGTTTATGCACTGAGTTTGAGAATTTGATGCATAAGAAGTTCCAGATGAGCTCTATGGGTGAGCTTACTTTCTTCTTAGGACTGCAAGTGACACAGAAAGATGATGGAATTTTCATTAGTCAAGACAAGTATGTGGATGAAATTTTGAAGAAGTTTAGTTTTTCAACTATGAGGACAACAAGTACACCTATGGAGACTTCAAAGCCTTTGATGAAGGATAAAAATGCTGAAGATGTTGATGTTCACTTATATAGATCAATGATTGGATCATTGATGTATTTAACATCTTCAAGGCTTGA
Organism: Tanacetum coccineum; assembly: GCA_026074375.1. NCBI lineage: Eukaryota > Viridiplantae > Streptophyta > Magnoliopsida > Asterales > Asteraceae > Tanacetum > Tanacetum coccineum. The sequence continues at coordinate 19,718 of BQNB010044245.1, read as the reverse complement.
TATTATGTTTGCTGTGTGCATGTGCAAGATTCCAAGTCACACCTAAAGTTTTACATCTTCATGCTGTGAAAAGAATCTTTAGATACTTGAAAGGTCAATCTAAATTGGGCCTTTGGTATCCTAATGACTCACCATTTGATTTGGAAGCTTATTCTGACAGTGACTATGCTGGTGCAAGTTTAGACAGAAAATCCACAACAGGAGGTTGTCAATTTCTTGGAAGTAGATTGATTTCATGGCAATGCAAGAAGCAAACTGTGGTTGCCAATTCTACAACTGAAGCAGAATATGTAGCTGCATCAAATTGCTGTGGACATGTATTATGGATCCAAAATCAATTGCTTGATTATGGATACAACTTTATGAACACCAAGATTTTCATTGACAATGAAAGCACAATCTGCATAGTTAAGAATCCAATGTTTCACTCAAAGACTAAGCACATTGAGATTAGACATCACTTCATCAGGGATTCATATGAGAAAAGATTAATTCAAGTGATCAAGATTCACATTGATCACAATGTTTTAGACTTACTCACAAAGGCATTTGATGTTAGTCGTTTTCAATTTTTGACTGCTAGCATTAGAATGCTTAATCTCTAAAGTGTTATTTGGGTAGATTGGTGATTGGAATGGTTTGACAATACTATTTAGATAAAATTAGGTTGTATATTGGTAACTCAAGAGTTAGTACTGCTTGCATGACTTAATACTGCTGGGCGAAAGTTAGTGTTGCTGGGAAAAAGTTAGTACTGCTAGGCAAAAGTTAGTGCTGCCAGACAAAAGTTAGTGCTGCCAGGCTACTTACTACTGCTAGGTTACCGTTGGAGTTATAACTGCTGAGGGTATTCTTTGATTTTAAAATGGAGACTTCGCGTATATGTTTCCTTTATTACCTATTTAAGCGCAAACGATCACACCATATTCGTTATTAATCTTTCTAACACTCTCTCAATCATAAACCCAAACTCAATTTCATCGCTGACTTCAACAATTATCATTAATGGAGGCTCTAAAATTTGTTGATTCACACAACATGGTTACTTAGTTGGAAAAATCCACGGAGAATGTTGATTTTGATGAGATAGTGGACTTCCTGAATGCTAGCCCTATCAGATACGCCTTAACTGTAAGTCCAACTATCTATGTGTCTTATATTGAGCAATTTTGGTCTACTGCAAAGATCAAAATAGTCAATAATGAAAGATAAATACGTGCCAAAGTTGATGAAAAGACTATAGTAATATTAGAATCATCTGTGAGGAGAGATCTTCAATTTAATGATGAGGATGGTATTGCTTGTCTCACACATACTCAAATTTTTGAAAACCTTCAATTGATGGGATATGAGAATCTTTTTGATAGACTTACTTTTTATAAATCTTATTTTTCCCATCAATGAAAGTATCTTATACATACCATCTTGCAATGTTTAAGTTCAAAATCAATTGCTTGGAATGAATTTGGTACAAATATTGCATCTGCAGTTATATGTTTGGCTAAGAATTAAAAATTTAATTTTTCTAAATTGATTTTTGATGGTATGTTGAGAAACTTGGATCCTAATTCTAAAAAGTTTTTAATGTATCCAAGGTTTTTACAACTGTTTTTAAACAATCAAATTGAAAATCTTACACCAGTTTTTAATGATGAATATGATACACCTTCTCATACTAAAAAGGTTTTTACAAACATGAGAAGGCAAGGAAAAGATTTTTCAGGGACTGTGACACCATTGTTTGCTACTATGTTAATACAACCACAAGCAGATGTGGGTGAAGTTCATGAAACCCAATCTAAATTCAAACACACACCTACTACTTGCTTCACCATCTTCTATTGAATCCAGTCCCTTACTGTTCCATCATCATCACAACCCAAAAGCCAAAAAAAATAGGAAAACCAACAGAAAGGGCCACTGAGATATCTCCAGTCTAGTGGACCTATACCCTTGTAGCAATGAGACTGTCTATGAGGAGGAAGGGAGACAGGTGTGGAAAGGGTTGCACTACTGCTGCATAGCTTAGCTGCAGAGCAAGGACAGTGGTAACATAATTAGGACCAATCCACAGCACAACTTAATGAGCCTATTCCTCAGGGAACTGGTTCAGGTAGTGGTCTCAGGCGCCAAGATACCATATTGGGGGACAAACCTGCTCAAACTAGGTTTGAGAGGATGACTAAACAGTCTAATGATCCACCTCTCTTAAGAGTTAACACACTTGGAAGTGGGGAGGACAGTATGAAACTAAATGAATTGATGGAAATTTGTACAAAATTATCTGACAGGGTTCTTGCCTGGGAAAATATCAAGACTACTCAGGTTTTGGAGATAATTAATCTAAAGAAGAGAGTTAAGAAGTTGGAAAAAAAGAAAAAGACAAGAACTCCACAACTCAAGAGGAGGTTATTCAAAGTCAGGATTGAGTCTTCTGCTAAAAAAAGTTTGGGTGATCAGGAGGATGCATCCAAACAGGGGAGGAATGAAGACCAAGATGAAGATATTTCATGGTTTCAAGAGGATGCAGAGACTCAGGGGAGGTATGGTCATGATATTGGAATTACTACTGCTGAGCCTGTTACAACTGCCAGTGTACTAGTTACAACTGCTAGCCCTACAAGACCAGTTGATGATTCAATCACTGATGATATTACTTTGGCTGAAACCTTAATGAAAATCAAAAGTAGTGCTTCAAGACCACAAAAGGCTAAAGGAGTTGTTATTAAAGAACCAAGTGAACCAACAACAGCATCAAGACCTCAACCTCAGATTCCAGCAAAAGATAAGGGAAAAGGCATTATGCAGGAGCTTGAGATACCAGTGAAAGTAAAAGGAAAAGATCAGATTGCATTTGATGAGGAAGTTGCCCAAAGATTGGAAGCTCAAATGCAAGCTGAATTAGAAGAAGAATAAAGGGTTGAAAGACAAAGAGAAGAAGAGGCTGACTTAATTTCATGGGATAATACTCAAGCTATGATGGAGGCAGATTATGAGTTAGCTCAAAGAATACAAGCAGAAGAACAGGGAGAGTTAACCATTGAAGAAAGATCAAATAGTTTGTAGAGCTCATGGGCAAAAGGAAAAAGCACTTTGCAAAGCTTAGAGCTGAAGAGATCAGAAGAAAACCACCAGCAAAAACTCAAAAGAGGAATCAAAATGTTTATTATTTGAGGAGATATGGCTTAATTTACAAGTAGTAGTTGAAGAACAAAAGTTTTTAAGAAATTCAGATGTTATTTGACAATACTATGAAGTGGATAGATTCATTTGTTCCTATGGATTCAGAGGTGGTGGAAGGAAATAAAAGTCAAGCAGAAGGAAGTAAGAAGAGAACAAGAAAAGAACTTGATGAAGAAAGTGTCAAGAGATAAAAGCTAGAGGATGATGCAGAAAAGGTAGAACTTAAACTTTGTTTAGAGATAGTTCCAAAAGATGATGAAGCTGTCAATGTTAAATCATTAGCTACAAAATATCTAATAGTTGACTAGAAGACACACATTCTAGTAGAAGACAAGATGTATTATGAGATCCTGATAGAACCTATACAACTGATAGTTCTTGAGATCGTTTAAGCTCAAGTTTGTTTAGAACTTTATATCTAGGATTAATATCATTGATAACATACATGCACAGCGGAATTAAAACATAAAGAACAATGTTATGAATAAGGTTTTACCATATACATACTCAGTCCCAATATTATTTGATCAGGATAATATGGTTACCTAACTGTAACAGGGATCGATGATCCTTGAGGCTACACCAATACAATAGACGTCTACATCTCTACACACACATACGTTTTTCTGTATCTAGACTCTCATTAGAAGCACACACAAAACCTATTACCTGATATCTCTTTATATACTAGAGATATTTAGGTTTACAAAGGATAAGTATTAGGAAACAAATAAATCTTCCTAACTTTTATAATTATCTTCTAAATCTTTTATCTTCTTAAGGAGATCTTTTATAATCCTCCATACATGTAGAATTCTTCTTTGTCGTTTAAGTCCTTCTTGTTTCATTCTGTTATTCATTTTGTGTCATCAAATCATATAATTCCCAACAATCTTCCCCTATTTGATGATAACAAAACAAACAATGTTCTTGCACGAACTTCATCATAAAGCCTTTAACCAAAGCTTCCCCTGAAGTTGAGATCATGGATCTCCATGAATGAAACAAACTTCACTTTAATTAGATTTCCTTTGTACCATGCCACACCAAGGATCTACAAGTTGCTAGTTGTACCTGTTAACATCTTATTCCCCTTTTTCTCATAATCTAATAGGGGACATATGAATATAAAAACTTTGATCTTGACCACTACAAACCAATATCATACTTCTAATCTAAGCCTTCTAACTCCTTAAATTACCCACCATTAAGCATAATAAGAAAAATAAACTTGAGTAGTAGAAACTTACACTAGCAGTAGTAGAAACCTTCACCTCAATGCCACATGTAAATGGTTAAACATTTTAACAATAAGTTTCCCTTGAAACCCATATGTTAACCATTTCTTGAATCTTTAATTCTGTAAGCTCTATGTAATGATCACTGATGAAGAAAACTAAGTATTACAAACTTGATGCTAAAATAGAATACCCAAACTTGTGTCTTATATCTTGTACTATCCACGTAACTTTGAACTTATAAATAAATCTGTGAAATATAATTAGATCACAACCTCTTAACAAAATCCTCATCTTCTATGAGACACATAACCAAAGTGATAGCAAATGTGCGCACTGAGCACCATAAGTTTGTAAATCACACACCTTTGCTAGATTCGTCAAGTCTTTGTCACAACGTTATAAGCACGAACAAGTTATCTCCTGCTAAAAGATATAATAAAACACGTACCCAAGTAATTCCACTCCATCATCAAATAAGTGATAGACAATCTTCTTCGTAACCAATTAATTCAATGATACGAGCCATTAAACATTTTAAGAACATTTAAACCATCCAAGAACCAATCAATAACCAAACTGTGTGTGTTGTTCGAGAACCAAATCATGCGAGTTATCCGATATCGGTCAAGTCTAGCAGTTGAAACTTATATATCGAGCATCAGTAATAAGAACTAGCAGTATTAAGTTTCAATGGCAACACAAACATATTAATACCTTATTAAAATAGCCTTGAGTAGTATTCAACCAAAACAGCATAAACTCACATTCCAAGGCATTCAAATCCAAATATATTGAGCCTTCTCCTTAAACGAGCAGTACTAATAATCAACAAGCAGTTGAAACTACTTCTGGCAGCTTTAATGCATATGACTTGGCAACACTAAGTAATATAAGCAGCATCAACCACAAAGCTTGCAGCATTAACAAGCATAAGTAGCAACATTAACTTCTATTGGTAGTATTATCCATCAATAATAGTAGTAGCTGCTAACCTTAGTAGTACTAATATCATAACCAACATAAGCTACTCATGTTAATACCTTATCAATACGAATCACCATCTTCTACTGAGCTTCTAAACACCAATCCATAAATAAACCATAAATCCCCATGAGCAGCACTAATGTATACTGCCAATACAAGTTGCTTCCAATCACGAACACCAAAAACATAACCATCACTAACAGCAGCTTTGTCGTTCAATAAACCAACAAACTTGATTACTTATACCAAGTCTGCTAATCCAAGCTGCTTTTTTAAAAGCGAATCACCTGCTTCTTCTTCTTCAAGAATCGAACAAAGAAAAACCTTCTTGAATCTGCCTTGTGGATACCGTCAACAATGGGAAACCTTCAACTTGTTCAGGTGTATCAGTAGGGTTTGTTAAACCTTGAGAATCAGCAAAACCCTTATTGTTAACCTTGATAACCTGAAACCCTAACCTGCTATAACTTGAACGCCAAACAATTCTGTCCAAGATCTGAACACAGCAAAGTGAATAAATCAAACCTTAAAAAAAATTAGTTAATGAGCAGCGAAGCATTCCATGATGATCTTGAAAGTTTTGACACTTAGGTTTTTGGAAACAATTCTAAAATCGTAAGTTTTTAGGGTTTTAAGGTTTGTAGATTGATTCTTATATTGTTGCTTCTTTTTCTGTCCAAGAACCATTCACTGGAACCTTCATCTTCTTCGTTTCTCTTGTGGATCCTGGATTCCTTCAATCATGTTTAGATAACGAATACATGAACCCTAATTCTTTAAGTACAGCGAACAAAGAATAATTACAGCAACATATTAAATCTATTCAGCAACATAAACGTGAAAGCCCAACTTCAACTTTTTCTGGTTTTACTGAATTAGGGTTTGGTGACAAACCCTAGTTTTACTGAATTAGCATGATTATAAAAAAACAGAAAACTAAACACGATCGTAAAAACCTTAAGATCCTAGATCAAGAGCCTCGTGGCTCTGATACCACCTGATAGAACTTTATACAACTGATAGTTCTTGAGATCGTTTAAGCTCAAGTTTGTTTAGAACTTTATACCTAGGATTAACATTGATAACATACATGCACAACGGAATTAAAACATAAAGAACAATATTATGAACAAGGTTTTACCATATAAATACTCAGCCCTAATATTATTTGATCAGGATAATATGGTTACCTAACTATAACAGGGATCGATGATCCTTGAGGCTACACCAATACAATAGACGTCTACATCTCTACACACACATACGTTTTTCTGTATCTAGACTCTCATTGGAAGCACACACAAAACCTATTACCTGATATCTCTTTATATACTAGAGATATTCAGGTTTACAAAGGATAAGTATTAGGAAACAAATAAATCTTCCTAACTTTTATAATTATCTTCTAAATCTTTTATCTTCTTAAGGAGATCTTTTAGAATCCTCTATATATGTAGAATTCTTCTTTGTCGTTTAAGTCCTTTTTGTTTCATTTTGTTATTCATTTTGTCTCATCAAATCATATAATTCCCAACAATCTACATCGGTAGCTTTGATCTAGTATCTTTGGATATAGGTGTGTGTGCTTAGATTCATACGAAAATCTCTTATTTTGTGTCATTTGGGTTCGTTAGCTTTATAAAGGTCAAAATCTTGATTTTAATTTTTTCGGCATAAAAACCTTTAAGTTTTCATTTTTCTTGTCCCTATAGGCTTAGTAACACTTTTGGTACAAAAATTTTCAGAAAACAATCGTCTCTAGTTTACTTCAGTGATAACCGAACTAGTTAGTTTTCAGTGAGTACCGATCTAGTTATTTTTTCAGTGAGTACCGATCTAGTTTACTTTAGTGATAACCGAACTAGTTAGTTTTCAGTGAGTACCGATCTAGTTATTTTTTCAGTGAGTACCGATCTAGTTTACTTCAGTGATAACCGAAATAGTCAGTTTTGAGACAACCAATGTAGTCGTTTTTCGTGTAACAACCAATCTAGTCAGTTTTGTGAGACAACCGATCTAGTCATTTTTTGATGTAACAACCGATCTAGTCATTCTCAAAGATCACCAAACTAGTCAAGTTTAAGAGAAACCGAACTAAATAAATCTCAAAAGACAACCTTAATTAAAACACAATTTCTTTCTACCACCGTTCGATCCGACAATAATCTTTTAACATACAAATTTCTCAATGATGACTCTTGCTGACAAAGCAATTCTTTCGGGTGCTGACAACCATCCACCTATGTTGGAAAAAGATATGTATGATTCTTGGAAAAGTAGAATGGAGATATACATGATGAATAGACAACATGGATGAATGATCCTTGAATCCGTTGAAAATGGTCCACTCATTTGGCCTTTAATTGAGGAAAATGGAGTGATAAGACCAAAGAAATATTCTAAGTTATCTGCTACGGAAGCAATTCAAGCTGATTGTGATGTTAAGGCAACAAATATCATTCTCCAAGAACTACCACCAGAGGTCTATGCATTGGTTAGCAATCATAAAGTCGCCAAGGAACTTTGGGAAAGAATTCAACTTCTCATGCAAGGAACTTCATTGACAAAATAGGAAAGAGAGTGTAAGCTTTATGATGAATTCGATAAGTTTGCTTATAAGAAGGGGGAAACACTACGTGATTTCTACTTGAGATTTTCACTACTACTTAATGACATGAACATCTACAATATGAATCTGGAAGAATTTCAAGTGAATACCAAGTTTTTAAATACTCTTCCTCCTAAGTTGAGCAAATTTATGACATATGTCAAACTGGTTTGGGATTTGCACACAACTAACATTGATCAACTTCATGCGTACTTAGGACAACATGAATTTAATGCAAATGAAGTTCGCTTAATGCATGAATGCAATTCAGATCCGCTTGCTTTGGTTGCAACCCATCAGATGACCCAGTCTCCTTATCAAACTCATCAAAACTCATACCAAAACTCTTAATTTCAACCACAAGTTTCACCATATCATTCTCCATAGTATGGATCACCTTATCAGTCTCAACAATACTCAAATAATCAATCATCAACACCTCTTTCAATCACTTATCCATCCAATGATTATCAATCATTAGTTCATCACAACGTTTATTCTCCATCATCATCCATCCCTCAATTAGAATATGCTCCCTCAGTTAACCAACAACATGAATTTTCCCAACCAGACTCGGGTCTAATCGTTCTAGTATTCCAGAAAGGTGATGATCCTATTGATGCCATCAATCACATGATGTCTTTCTTGACTGCTGTTGTCACTTCCCGCTACCCTACTACCAATAACCAACTGAGGAATTCGTCAAACCCTAGGTAACAAGCTACCATTAAGGATGGAAGAGTAACCTTACAACCAGTACAAGGGAGGCAAATTTCTCTTGCTACGAGGACAAGTAGGACCTATACTCTAGGAGTAAGTGGAAGCAATTTTAGGAAACAAAGGACTGTCATTTGTTACAACTGCAAAGGGGAAGGCCACATGTCCAAACAGTGCACTAAACCTAAAAGGAAACGGAATGATTCATGGTTTAAGGATAAAGTGTTGTTGGTATAAGCTCAAGCAAATGGTCAAATTCTACATGAGGAGGAACTAGTATTTTTAGCAGATCCAGGAATTCCAAAAGGTAAAGCCACACAGACTATCATTACTTATAATGCTGCTTATCAAGCTGATAATTTGGATGCATATGACTCTGATTGTGATGAACTTAACACTGCCAAAGTTGCTCTCATGGTAAATTTATCTCATTATGGTTCAGATGCTCTCGCTGAGGTACATAATCATGATAATGTGAATAATAATATGATTAATCAAGTTATGCAGGCGATGCCGTCTTTTGAACAGTTGAATGTTATGAACCATTCAGAGACTAAAATAACCAGTGATAGCAATATCATTCCTTATTCTCAGTATGTGATTGAATCACAATAGGCAGCTGTTTAAAATTCTAACTCTTCTACACAACAAGATGATTAAAACATAAAGAACAATATTATGAACAAGGTTTTACCATATAAATACTCAGCCCCTATATTCATTTGTCAGGATAATATGGTTACCTAACTATAACAGGGATCGATGATCCTTGAGGCTACACCAATACAATAGACGTCTACATCTCTACACACACATACGTTTTTATGTATCTAGACTCTCATTGGAAGCACACACAAAACCTATTACCTGATATCTCTTTATATACTAGAGATATTCAGGTTTACAAAGGATAAGTATTAGGAAACAAATAAATCTTCCTAACTTTTATAATTATCTTCTAAATCTTTTATCTTCTTAAGGAGATCTTTTAGAATCCTCTATATATGTTGAATTCTTCTTTGTCGTTTAAGTCCTTTTTGTTTCATTTTGTTATTCATTTTGTCTCATCAAATCATATAATTCCCAACAATCTACATCGGTAGCTTTGATCTAGTATCTTTGGATATAGGTGTGTGTATAGATTCATATGAAAATCTCTTATTTTGTGTCATTTGGGTTCGTTAGCTTTATAAAGGTCAGAATCTTGATTTTAAATTTTTTGGCTTAAAAACCTTTAAGTTTTCATTTTTCTTGTCCCTATAGGCTTAGTAACACTTTTGGTACAAAATATTTTGGAAAAAATCGTCAAAAACGTGTCTTTTTGAGTTTTGAAAAAGTGGGTTTCGTGAGACAACTGATCTAGTTATTTTTTCAGTGAGTACCGATCTAGTTTACTTCAGTGATAACCGAACTAGTTAGTTTTCAATGAGTACCGATCTAGTTATTTTTTTTCACCGGTGAGAAACGGATCTTAATTTTACTTCAGTGATAACCGACTAGTTAGTTATTATGTGAGTTAGATCTAGTTATTTTTTCAGTCCAGTGAGTACCAATCTAGTTTTACTTCAGTGATAACCGAAAATAGTTAGTTTTTTTAGTGAGTCGATCTAGTTATTTTTTCAGTGTAATACGATCTGGTTTACTTCAGTGATAACCGAACTAGTTAGTTTTTAGTGAGTACCGATCTAGTTATTTTTTCAGTGAGTACCGATCTAGTTTACTTCAGTGATAACCGAACTAGTTAGTTTTCAGTGAGTACCGATCTAGTTATTTTTTCAGTGAGTACCGATCTAGTTTACTTCAGTGATAACCGAACTAGTTAGTTTTGAGACAACCAATGTAACATAAACTTAAAACTCAAATTGCTTAATCAAAATTATACGGTTTATTTCTTTGACTTGTAAAATCCCGTGAAACACTTAATTGTTTTCCTGGTTTTGTCAAGAATTGTAAAATCCCGTGTAGTTTCAAGACATAATACACACAAAAGACAACACCCACAAACACAATTACTTTCTATCACCGCTCGATCAAACAGTAATCTTTCAACATACAAATTTCTCAATGACGACTCTTGCTGACAAAGCAATTCTGTTGGGTGCTAACAATCGTCCACCCATGTTGGAAAAGGATATGTATGATTCTTGGAAAAGCAGAATGGAGCTATACATGTTAAATAGACAACATGGACAAATGATCATTGAATCCTTTGAAAATGGTCCACTCATTTGGCCTTCAATTAAGGAAAATGGAGTGACTAGACCAAAGAAATATTCTGAGTTATCTGCTACGGAAGCAATTCAAGCTGATTGTGATATCAAGGCAACAAATATCATTCTCCAAGGACTACCACCTGAGGTCTATGCATTGGTTAACAATCATAAATTCGCCAAGGAACTTTGGGAAAGAATTCAACTTCTCATGCAAGGAACTTTATTGACGAAACAGGAAAGAGAGTGTAAGCTTTATGATGAATTTGAAAAGTTTGCTTATAAGAAGGGGAAACACTACGTGATTTCTACTTGAGATTTTCACTGCTACTAAATGACATGAATGTCTACAATGTGAAATTAGAACAATTTCAAGTGAACACCAAGTTTTTGAATACTCTTCCTCCTGAGTGGAGCAAATTTGTGACTGATGTCAAACTTGTTCGGGATTTGCACACAACTAACATAGATCAGCTTCATGCTTACTTGGGACAACATGAATTTCATGCAAATGAAGTTGGTTTAATGCATGAACGCAACTCAGACCCGCTTGCTTTGGTTGCAACCCATCAGATGACCTAGTCTCCTTATCAAACTCATAAAAACTTATACCAAAACACTCAATTCCAACCACAAGTTTCACCATATCAGTCTCCACGGTGTGGTTCACCTATACTCAAATAATCAATCATCAACACCTCTTTCAATTACTTATCCATCCAATGATTATCAATCATCAATTCACCACAACGTTTACTCTCTATCATCATCCATACCTCAATTGGAATATGCTCCCTCAATTAACCAACAACCTGAATTTTCCCAACAAGACTCAGGTCTAATTATTCTAGTGTTCTAAAAAGGTGATGATCCCATTGATGCCATCAATCACATGATGTCTTTCTTGACTGCTGTTGTTACTTCCCACTACCCTACTACCAATAATCAGCTGAGGAATTCGTCAAACACTAGGCAACAAGCTACCATTAATAATGGAAGAGTAACCTTACAATTAATTCAGGGGAGACAAACTTCTTTAGCTGCGGATACTATAAGGACATACACTCCAGGAGCAAGTGGAAGCAATTCTGAGAAACAAAGGACTGTTGTTATCTGTTACAACTACAAAGGGGAAGGCCACATGTCCAAACAGTACACTAAACCTAAGAGGAAACGGGATGATTCTTGGTTTAAGGATAAAGTGTTTTTGGCACAAGCTCAAGCAAGTGGTCAAATTCTACATGAGGAGCAACTTGCATTTTTGGCAGATCCAGGAATTCCAGAAGGTCAACCCACACAGACTGTCATCACTCACAAGGCTGCTTATCAAGCTGATGATTTGGATGCATATGACTCTGATTATGATGAACTCAACACTGCCAAAGTTGCTCTCATGGCGAATTTATCTCATTATGGTTCAGATGCTCTGGCTGAGGTCGTCCAAATTATTCTCTGGTATTTGGACTCCGGCTGCTCCAAGCGTATAACCGAAGATCGCTCTCAGCTCACCAATTTCGTCAATAAGTTTTTGGGTACAGTCAAATTTGGAAATGATCATGTGGCAAAGATATTAGGATATGGTGATTATTAGATTGGGAATGTTACGATATCAAGGGTTTACTATGTGGAAGGACTTGGATACAACTTATTCTCCGTTGGGCAATTTTGTGATTCGAACCTTGAAGTTGCTTTTTGTCAACACACCTGCTTCATTCGTAATTTAGAAAGTGTTGATCTATTGACTGGATCTCGAGGCAACAATCTGTATACTCTGTCTCTTGAAGATATGATGGCGTCCTCTCCTATATGTCTCTTGTCAAAGGCCTCAAAGACTAAGTCCTGGCTATGACACTGACGTCTGTCTCATCCGAACTTTGGTGCAATCAACCATTTAGCTAGACAAGCTCTTGTTCGAGGTCTCCTTATGCTAAAGTTTGAAAAGGACCATCTGTGTTCAGCATGTGCAATGGGCAAAAGCAAGAAGAAACCCCACAAACCTAAATCTGAAGTCACCAACCAAGAAAAACTCTATCTTTTGCACATGGATCTTTATGGACCAATGCGTGTCGCAAGTGTTAATGGAAAGAAGTACATCCTCGTCATTGTCGATGATTACTCTTGATTTACATGGGTTAAGTGCTTAAGGTCAAAAGATGAAGCTCAGATTTCATTATGAAGTTTCTCAAGATGATCCAAGTGCGACTTAAAGTGCCTGTCTGAAGAATCAGAACAGATAATGGAACTGAATTTGTTAATCAAACCTTGCGTGAATATTATAAGAAGGTTGGCATCTCTCATGAAACATCTGTTGCTCGCTCTCCACAGCAAAATGGTGTCGTTGAAAGATGTAATCGTACGCTAATTGAAGCTGCCCACACAATGTTGATTTATGCAAAAGCTCCGTTATTCTTATGGGCAGAAGCAGTTGCCACCGCATGTTACACCTAAAATCGTTCCATCATATGTCTTCGTCACAGCAAAACACCATATGAGCTTTTACATGACAAACTTCCCGACTTATCATTCTTCCATGTATTTGGTGCACTCTGCTATCCGACAAATGATAGTGAGAACTTGGGTAAGTTACAACCAAAGGCTGATATTGGTATTTTCATTGGCTATGCACCCACAAAGAAAGCATTCCGAATTTACAACCGAGGTACCAAACGTATTATCAAAACAATTCATGTAGACTTTGATGAGCTGACTACAATGGCTTCTGAACACAGCAGTTTAGGACCCGCACTTCATGAAATGACTCCTGCAACAATCAGTTCAGGACTCGTGCCAAACCCTCCTCCTTTAACACCGTTTGTACCACCTTCAAGAAGTGATTGGGATCTCTTGTTTCAACTGCTGTTTGATGAATTACTCACTCCTCCACCTAGTGTTGATCACCCAGCCCCTAAAGTAATTGCTCCAACTGACGTAGTTGCTCCAGAACCCGCTGCATCAACCGGTTCACTTTCCTCAACAACAGTTGACCAAGATGCACCATCACCTAGTAAATCTCAAACAACACCTGAAACTCAGTCTCCTATCATTCCTAATGATGTTGAAGAAGACTATCATGACATTGAAGTTACACATATGGGTAATGATCCGTACTTTGGTATCCCAATTCCTGAAATTCATTCTGATCAATCTTTATCATCAGATTCTATTCATACAATTGTGCATCCCGATCACCAAATCTCTGAACAGAATAGAAAATGGACTAAGGATCACCCACTTGAAAATATAATTGGTGAACTCGCTAGACTAGTTTCCACAAGGCTGCAATTACATGAGCAAGAGTTTTTCTATTATTACGATGCTTTTCTCACTGCTGTTGAATCCAAGACGTATAAAGATGCTTTGACTCAATCCTGCTAGATCGAAGCAATGCAAGAAGAACTCAATGAGTTTGAATGACTTGGAGTATGGGAGCTCGTACCCCAACCAGATAAAGTTATGGTTATTACTTTGAAGTGGATCTACAAAGTGAAGCTAGATGAACTAGGAGGTATTCTAAAGAATAAAGCTCGGTTAGTGGCTCTTGGTTACCGTCAAGAAGAGGGAATTGGTTTTGAAGAGTCTTTTGCTTCGGTTGCAAGATTAGAGGCTATAAGGATTTTTCTCGCGTTTGCCGCTCACATGAACATGGTCGTCTACCAAATGGATGTGAAGACTGTGTTTCTGAATGGTAATCTGCGGGAAGAGGTTTATGTTAGCCAGCCGGACGGGTTTGTGGATCCAGATAACCCCAATCACGTGTACAAGCTAAAGAAAGCTCTTTATGGGTTGAAACAAGCTCCACGCGCGTGGTATGACATGTTGTCTTCGTTCTTGATATCCCAAGACTTCTCCAAAGGCTCAGTGGATCCTACTCTATTCATCCGTAGGGAAGGCAAGGAATTACTTCTGGTACAAATATATGTCGATGATATTATCTTTGCTGCATCTACACCTGAACTTTGTGACCTATTTGCTAAAATCATGTGTTCAAAATTTAAGATGTCAATGATGGGCAAAATCTCATTTTTCTTAGGACTACAGATTTCTCAAAGTCCTAAAGGCATCTTTATTAACCAGTCAAATCATGCCCTTGAATCTTTAAAGAAATACGGTTTTGACTCTTGTGACCCAGCGAATACTCCCATGGTAGAGAAATCCAAACTGGATGAGGATAGAGAAGGAAAAGTTGTTGATCCGTCACACTATCGTGGCATGATTGGCACCCTCCTTTATCTTACAGCCAGTAGACCTGACCTACAATTTGCTATATGCATGTGTGCCTGGTATCACGCATGGCCTACCGATAAGCACTTACATGCGGTCAAAAGGATCTTTCGGTATCTAAGAGGAACCTTCAATCAGGGACTATGGTATCCGAAGGATTCTTCGATTGTTCTAACAGCATTTGCAGATGCGGATCATGCTGGTTGTCAAGATACACGCCGTAGCACATCTGGTAATATGCAGTT
>BQNB010044244.1:8740-32847 GCA_026074375.1 Tanacetum coccineum | reverse complement strand
ACAGTTGTAACACTCAACCTTAGATTTATCATACCCATCAATATCATTAGCATTAATGAAAATCTTCTTGCCTATCCTCTGATAATACTTCTTTGCCCTCACACTTAGCAAAGAGAGCTGACACTTTAAATCCATTGCTTCCAAATCATCTTCATGAATTTGCTCTAAGTCCTGGTGTAGGACATTAGAAACATTGGGATTTTCAACCATGAAAGCATACACAGTATTATCACTGACGCTAGCAATACTAACTTGTGGACTAGCAGTGTTAGCATCATTAGTACTGTTAGTGCTTGGAGCAGTCATGAAAGCCATGTTCTGAGCACCACTACTTCCACCAACAGATTTCTTTACCTTTTGTTCAACAATTTTAAAGTTGTTGTATAAATCATCTATGCTTATAGCTTCAACCTCAGGCTTATTCATCCACACAACTACATGAGTGTTCCACTCAGGGGGTAAGCTACTCAAAAAATTTGAGTTTAAATCTTCTTGGCCAATAACCACACCCAGAATAGCAAGCATACTGACTATCTTTTGTAGCCTATTAAAGATAGAGTCAAGAGACTCTGTACTTGTTGCACTGAAATTCTCATACTGCTGCTTCAAAAGTGTCTTTTGAGTTTTCTTGGTAGCTGCATTACCTCTAAATCTTGTTTCAATGGCAGCAAACATTGATTTTGCATCAGGGTACTGGCTGAATGTGAGTTGATGTTCATTGGGAAGAGCCATCAGAAGCAAGCTCCTAGCCTTGACATCATTCTTTTTATTTGTCTTTTCTTTAGCAGTTGCTGGTATAGACATCTTTGTCACTGAAGTACCATTCTTCTGAACTGTTTATGGTACTAAGACCTATGAATCACCATTTTCTATGACCTCCCAGAGTGCATAGTCTTGGATCTAGAAGTACTACTTAATCCTTACAACCCACATCTTATACTTACCCAGTTTGAGTATGGGAAGCTTTGCAGTAGGACCACTGTTTGTAGATTCAAGCTCCATGTCTTCTAGATTGAAGTTTCTCAAAGCAAAGCTCTAATACCACTTGTTGATCCCAAACCTAGATTGATTCCTTAGGTTGTCTAAAGTTAAATTACCTTGGATAAATCTAAAATAACTTGTTATAGAAACTTTGTATGTATATTAAAGTGTATACGTAATCTACACCTTAATACCTAGAAGTATTATGAACAAAACAGTAATCTTGAACAAACAAAGATAAAACCAAATGCTCCAATATTATTAGATCAATAATAAGAGTACTCTTCACTTAGTACTAGGGTTTACAACCTTGAATCTTTTCTTAATTGACTTTGACAACTATGAAGACTTATATGCAAAACTGATATCCTAACTAATACCCTAGAGCCTCCTTTTATAGACTAAGGAGTCCTAGTTGGCTTATAATACATTCCTAAGATATCTTAATCTTTTCTAAACATAAACGTAATCTTTTAAATAAATACATTATGTATATCTTGTACATAAATATCTCAATACTTATCTTCACAAGTATTCTTGTTCTCCAAACAATCTTTATCTCTTTAATCCGTCTTTATCCTCTTGACAGTAGAAAGTCTTCAAGCAGTTGTAATCAACAGTTGTAATCTTTTCACCAGCAGCACTAATAAACATAAGCAGTAGTAATATTAGTACTAGCAGTACTAATATATACTAGCAGTCTTAACATTTACTACTAGCAGCACTAACTACTTAGCTTATATTTTAGTCTTCAACATTGAGCAGTCTTAACTTCAACTAACAGCAGTAACTTTATGCTATCAGTACTAAATTATACTAACAGTAGTAACTAGCAGTGGTAACATTATACTACCAGTACTAACCACTTAGCATAATTTCCATTATGTACCTGAGAGAATCCATAAAGTCTTTTAAGTCCTAACAATCCTCCCCTAAACTTGATGTTCATCTTCTGAATCTTCAAGTTTCTTCTTTAAAAGTCTTCATCATACTCAGGAAGATGCATTCAAACCTTTCATTAACCTTTTTGCTACTTTACCATAAAAATAAAAGGGGGGCCTTTTAATGGGCAGCTGATAGCACATCTCATTTTGATGATCACTTTGAAATTTCTTGTTTAGCATATTAGTGATGGTTATTGGTGTGAGGGGATATCTCTTTTCAACCAACATAAAAATGTGGAGATTATCAAACCTTAAAAAGTGAACTCTAGATGAATCAATCAACTTCTAAATGGTCACCCTGTATCCTTGTAAAATTCTTCATACATCACTCCTTTTGTCTGGTTTAAACATGACTTTCAAATCTCCTCATAACACTCTTTTAAATTCATCTTCAGCCTTTTATCACTATACTTTGCCTTCACTATCCTCCAAAGAGCCTCCAAATCTTCTCTGTCTATTCCTTGTAGCATCCTTATCATTGAAGAGTATCTCTTGGAACTTCCATCTGCTCTTATCAACTGATAATGTACCAACATACCTTCTTTATGAAGCTTGTAATCAATAATAACTGGTAGTTTGGTAGCAAGTGGTATAGCATCAATTGCTATATCATCATCCTTCTTAATCACCAAATGCTTCATTAACTCACCTTCATCATCTTCACTAGCTTCATCAACTTCATCTGACTCTTTGTCTTCCTTCATTCTTTGTTTCTTTGAGAATTCTTTCTGTTGCTCTTTTCATGCTCTTTTCCTTCCAAGCATCTTTTTTCTGCTGCCTTTAGCTGTTTCCTCACTACCTTCTACCTTCTTTTCTTTGCTTTCCTGTACCTCAGAACCCATAGCCACAAAGGTATTTACCCTCTTCATTTCCTTGTCAAACAACTTTTGAATTTCATCAAAACTCTTTCCCTTCAGCTGTTTGTATGTGTATCTACCTATGTGCTTAAGATAGGTAGACATTTGAGTTCTCTTTTGTGCCTTAGTAGGAGGTCTGTTTCTCTTTTCTTGTGCTCTGAGAGCAGCAAAATGTTTTCTTCTTTTCTCTATTAGTTCTATAAATAGTTTTCCTTTTTCCTCATCTGTCAACTCCTCTCTTTCTTTTGATTGGAGTCTTTCAGCCAGTAATATATCAGCCTCCATCATAGCTTGTGTATTTTCCCATGACTCAATCAATGCTATGTTAGCTTCTTCTTCTTGTTTCCTTACTAGCTTTTGTTCTTCTATTAATTCAGCATCCAACTTAGCTTGAATATCTCTTGCAATTTGTTCATAAAGAGCAATTTGATCTTTTCTTTTTAAAGGAACTTCAGGCTCAATCATAATACTTTTTCCTTTGTCTTTAGAAATTAAAGGTTGTGCCTCTTGTGGAACTCTGAACTCACTTGGCTCCTGTACTACTACCCCTTTAGCCTTGGGTCTTGTAGTTGTTGTTGTTGTAGCAGCAGTAGTAACAACTTTAGGCTTAGCTGCTTTGATCTGAATAAGTGTCTGAGCCAAAGTGATTTCCTCAATAGTTGTAGGAGCAGCACTATCTTCAACACTAGCAGTAGTAACTGCTTCACCAGCAGTACTATCATCAAGCTTAGTACTTTGTTCATCTTTCTCATCAACTTTTGCTTCCACAGGCATGTAATCAGTATCCAAAACTCTAGTATCAAACATCAATTCATCATCCTGTCTGTCTTGAGTTTTATTAACTAAAGTTACTTCAACATCAGAATCAATATCTGCAATACTCCTCCCCTATTTGGATGCATCTTCAGGAGCACCCAAACTCTCCTGATCTTCAGAGTACTCAACTCTCCTAGATAAACCAACTTTCTTGAGTCTCTTCAAACCTGACATTTTCTTCCTCTCCAACCTCTGGATCCTCTTCTTCAAAGCAGCAATCTCCTTTGCTTGAGCATCCTTTGATTTTTCTAAATTTAATTGAACCTGTGTTTGCTATTTAGTAATTAAAAACCATCAAATCAGTTAGTTGCATGCTTTCCTCAAACTAGGTATGATTCATTGGAAGGTCATGGGTACACTTTCTCATGCTCTGTCTCATCTGAGAAACCTTGCCTACCTGTCTCTGATAGTTCTTTCTTAGATGGTTGTTTATTCTTGGGTTTAGAGGATGTAGATGGTTGATCAAGAATGGGTACTTGAGTAGAATCAGTTGGATGATCTGAATCCTCACCTACTTCTTCAAAAGCTTAAACCATCATGGTATCAAATAAAGGTGTTATTTTCCAAGAGAAATCCTTACAAGCTATCTTCATATTAGCAAAAACTTTCTTTGTGTGAAAGGATTAACAAAAATTTCTTATGAGTAGGCTTATCTCCAAGTTGTTGATTAAGAAAACTTGTAGAAAACGTTAGTAGTACCTCAAGAATTGACCCCTCCAATCTAAGTGTTTCACTATAGCATCAAAAATGTACTTAGACAGATTAAACTTCTGATTTGTTAGCAAAGCATATTGATCAAAGAATCCATTGAACAACTGAACACATTCCAATGCAGTGGAGGATTTAGCACTTAGACATTGTCGTAATAGTATGAATGAATTCACTTCCCACTATGTGACGAGAAAAAGCTTTATAAAAAGTTAAGCTTTTGAGAAGGCTTTTCATACCCCATACGTGCCAGTTCTTCAATAAATATGTAACAGTTGGATGAACACATCCAGTACCTTCTGTATCATCCAAGTGAAGATCTCTCCTAATGCTTGACTCCGTAATGATAACCCTCTTTTTATCAACTAGGGCTTGTAACTGACGCACTCCATTAACCATATGTACCTTGGCAGTTGCCCAAAATTGTTCAATACATGATGTGTAGATAATTGGATTGACTGTTAAAGCATAATGAACAGAACTTGCTTTTAAGAAATCAATTATCTCTGCAAACCCATCACTTTCTACAGGTTTTTCCAAGAACGCGACCACATTGTGCGTTTCAGCAAACTTAGGGCTTGACATAATGATGATTTTGATGATCAAAGATGAAAATTGAATTAGGGTTTATGGTTAGAAAGTGTTTGAATGAATGAAATTGAATAAAGAAGTAAATGAAACCCTGAATCGAAGTATTTATAAAATCACCCTCAGCAGCAGGAACTTGAACTGGCAGCATTAACATATGCCTAACAACATTAACTGAACCCAACAACATCAACATAAGCTTAGCAGCAGTAAAGTATACCAGCAGTAGAAACTGTATGCTTACCAGCATTAACTTCAAAACACCAGTAATTACCCAAATGTCAATCCAAAAATCAATTGTCATCATAAAATTTGATTCTCACAAGCTCTCTTTCTGTTTTTATGCTCACATTATCTCTCAATTATTTTTGCTCACATAATCACTCATTTATGTTTTTATGCATACATCTCTCTTTCTATTTTTAAGCTCACTTAATCTCTCATTTCTTTTTGGCTCACTTAGACACTCTTTCTATTTTTATATGACAGTTGTGTACTAAGTTCCATCAATTCCAATAGTTTCATACTGTCCTCCCCACTTCCAAGTGTGTAACCTCTTGAGAGAGGTGGATCAATAGACTGTTTAGATGTAATCTCAAACCTAGTTTGAGCATTCACATCTCCCAATATGGTATCTTGGCACCTGGGACTACCTGAACCAATTCCCTAAGGAGTTAATTCATTAAGTGTTGCCATGGATTGGGTCTTAGTTGATGTTACCACTTTCCTGCTCTGCTTCTAAGCTAGAAGCTTAGTTAAAAAGTCAGTGGCCGCCTTTCCAATTTCTGTCACCCAACATCCTTTATGGGACAGCCTCATCGCAAACCTTTTTCAGCGGGAACCACTCAGACTGAGGTATCTTGGTGTCCCGACCTCTTTTGATATGCCTAGATGTTTTTTATTCTTTTGAACATACTTATGATATAACACATCCTTTCATCCATACTTGACTGCATATTGACATAATAGGCCTCCCCTCAAACAATGCTTCAAGAGATAAGAATTTGCACAACAGTTGTAACTTTGGCACCAATGTCATCTCAACAGCATTAACTTTTACCTGGCAGTAGAAATTTTCTACTTAACAGTATTAACTCTGTCTTCAATAATTATACAACAACATGCCTCTATTCATCACAAGCACACTAGAAAAGACTAGATAGACATGTGGGAATTCATGAGGATCCATATTTATGCATAACCCATGAATAAAAGTTAAAAACTATAATCCAAGATCATGAACTTTCTCTCAAACATTTCTTCAAAGGTGAAGCACTCATCATCAGATATATCATTATGTTTACCTACAGAATGTTAGTCCTTACACAAAAATACAAGATGCAAGTATATTTTCTTAATGACAGCATTAAGTATGATAACAGTTTTAACAAGCAGTCTTAAGTATAACTAGCAGTTTTAATTATACTTAGCAGTATTAATTGAGAAAACTAACAGTATTAATCCTTTACAAAAACATAAAGAGATATAGACATTTAAGGATTAAGCATTCTAATACTTGAGACCAAGTACTAAAATCTTCCTGCATCAAAACCTTTCGTAGGGATATGCAAATATTTAATCAGTATGAATTTTAAACCATTGTATTAACTTTTTTGTATTGCAATACTCTATAAAATGTTGCTAATCTCTATATGTTTTGTTTTAGAATGTTGAACAGGATTTTCAATAATGCAGATAGTACTGTTATTGTCAATATTAATGACAGTGTTCATGAAATTGTACCTATAATCTAGCAATTGGTTTTGAATCCAGAGTATTGTCCACCCCTTCTACTAGCAGCCAAAACCACATATTCAGCTTCAGTTGTTTGAAGTTGGCAACTACAGTTTGCTTCTTCAACTGCCAAGATATAACTTGTTTCCCAAAAACTAACAACTCCAGTTGTAGCTTCTATCTTTGAGTTGCTCCAGCATAGTCATATCAGTTGGAAGCAACGAGTTCAATGGGAATCCTGGATTCAAGGCCTAAAGTTGGCTTGCCTTTCAAGTATCTAAAAATTCTCTTGACTGCTAAGAGATGTGATGTCTTTGAAGTAACTTGAAATCTAGCACATGCACATACTGCAAACATGATATCTGGCCTAGATGCAGTGACGATTAAATCCAAAGACCCAATCATTAGATCTATAAAGATGTTACATCAATCATCATAGCATCTCCATCACTTGGAACAAAGGTTTTTTCATATCAACAGGAGTTGAAGCAGACTTATTATAAAAGTAGTTGAATTTCTTCAAACTCAAGCTTACAGTATTTATCCCATGACTGATAAAATATTCCCATCTTCCTTCCTGTATTATACTTGTAAAAAATAATCCTAGAAAGAAAGTAAGTTCTCCCATAGAACTCATCTGAAACTTATCCTTCATTAGCTTCTCAAATCCAGTACATAACTCCTTGTTTGTAGAGCCAAAGATAATGTCATCTACATAGACAGTGTTATCAAGAAAAATTCCTTTTTTGCTTCTTGCTAAAATAACGTCTATCCTATCTTGCCCTTTTTTATACCATTGCCTCAACAGTGTTAGCCAAAGTTTCATACCATGCTCTTGGTGCTTGATGCAAACCATAAAGTGCCTTGACCACCTTGTAAACTTTGTCTGGATGGTCAGGATCTTTAAATCCTGGTGGTTGAGTAACATAGACTTCTTCCTTAATGGTTCCATATAAGAAAGCACTCTTTACATCCATTTGATATACCAGAAAACCCATAAAAGAAGCATAGGCAAAAAACAATCTTATTGCCTCAATTCTTGCCACAGGAGCAAATACTTCTTCATAATCAATACCTTCTTCTTGTCTGTGACCCTGTGAAACTAACCTTGCTTTGTTCCTAATCACAATGCCCCTTTCATCTTTCTTATTTCTGAAGACCCATTTTGTTCCAATGGCCCTCTTTCCACTAGGCAAATCCACAAGTATCCAAACCTGTTGAAGTTTGAATTGCAGAAGTTCTTCCTGCATTGCTTCCACCCAGGATGAATCAGATAGAGCTTTAGCAATGCTTGTTGGTTCAATCTGTGATAGGAAACAAGCATATAAACAAGTATTCAGGGTATCATGAATTCTTGTATTGGGAGTGGTTGGAACTGTATAGGAATTTGTGATGTTCCCCAAATCAACTTCTGGTTCAACTTTAGTGCTATCTTGTTTATTTGAACTAGTAGTATTAACTGATGGACCAACAACATTAAGTTTAAGACTACCAGTATTAACATCAGGACTGGCAGTATTAACATGTTCTCCAGCAGCATTAACATCTTTAGTACTTCTATCTTCTGTAAACCTTTCTTGTTCAGTATTCTTATTATTTGGATTATCTTCAACCTGCTTTTGAGCATCATCAGTAGTTTTTGGTTCACCATTTTCAACATCCTTGGTAGGTGAATCAAAATATAAAGTATCTTTCCAAATTGGCATCATAATACAATCTTGACTGATTTCTTTTGATGTACCTGCAGAGTCATTAGAAATTGTACCTGCAGTAACTGGTACATAGTTCATAGATTAGGTTAGAGAATCAATATCAAACAGCCATTTTGGACCATTCCTTTCTATCATAGGTTTATTCTCTAAAAACCCAATATGCGAGTTTTCTTCTACCCTCCTGGTTCTAGTGTTGTATACCCTAAAAGCTTTACTACTTAAAGAATATCCAACAAAGAAACATTCATCACTTTTTCCATCAAACTTGCCTAGACTATCTAAAGTATTAAGAATAGTAACATGACAACCAAATGGTCTCAT
Source organism: Tanacetum coccineum (assembly GCA_026074375.1). Classification (NCBI taxonomy): domain Eukaryota; kingdom Viridiplantae; phylum Streptophyta; class Magnoliopsida; order Asterales; family Asteraceae; genus Tanacetum; species Tanacetum coccineum. Next base: position 24,186 of record BQNB010044244.1, on the reverse strand, counting down.
AAAACTTAGAGCTGGTTTAAAACCTCTAAAAAGTTCATAAGGTGTCTTGTTATGAGGCTTGACTACTAAGACCCTATTTTGTACATAGCAAGCAGTAGAAACTGCTTCAGCCCAAAATATGGTAGGTAACTTAGAATCAGCTAACATTGTTCTAGCAGCCTCAATTAGTGTCCTATTTCTCCTCTCAGCTACACTATTTTGCTGAGGAGTCCTAGCTATACTATATTCTCTCTTAATACCTTTTTCTCTGCTAAAATCTCCATTAAACTTTGTTCTTAAACTCTGTTCCATTATCACTTCTGATTATTTTTACTTTCTTATCCACTAGGTTTTCTATTTCTTGATTAAAGTTTCTTAAGGATCTACTGGTTTCATCCTTTAGTTGTTTTAAAAAGGAAAACCCAATGATGTAAATCTACTATAATCATCAGTGACTATTAAGCAATACTTCTTATGCATTAAGCTAGTCACAAAGGTTGGACCAAACAAATCAATATGTAGCATAAACAAAGGCTTAGTAATGAGATTCAGAACTTTGGACTTACAAGAAGCTCTGTTTTGCTTCCTTTTAAGACAAGCAACACAGGTTTGGTCATTTTCAAAACGTTTTGTAGGCAATCCTCTTACTAGATTATCCTTGACAAGCTTATTTATGTTTTTAAAATTAATATGACCAAGTCTTCTGTGCCAGAGCATTGATTCATCTAATGTAGCCTTTGCAACAAGACAAGTCAAACTCTCTTTAGGAACAATGTTCTTCATATCAAAACTGTACATATTGTCCTTTCTAGGAATTTTAAGAAGTATCTGATTTTCATCAGGCAACTTAAAATTTGGAGATAAGACAAGACATTCAGTGTCAGTAAAAAGGACATAGTTCTTTTTGTCACACATCTGTGAGACACTAAAAAGATTGAATTTTAACTCATTGACAAAGTATACATCTTCAAAATCAAGATTATCAGTCTTAAGTATTCCTTTACCAGTAATTCTACCACCATATGCACCTCCTCCAAATGCAACATAACCTCCATCAAATTCCTTGAAATCTAAGAGATAAGCTATGTTCCCAGTCATGTGCCTTGAGCATCCACTGTCAACAAATCCTTTATCATCATGTTGTGGCTTGCCCTACACATAAAGAATAAGGAAATTAGATTCCTTTGGGGACCCAAGCCATTACTGACTTGGATCTGCCTCATGCATCAATGTAGTTGTGTCTTTTAAAAGCAAGTGATGCACCATTAGGTTTGGTAGGTCTCCAAACCCAATATGCTGAGGACTTTATAGCATTTACCCTTTTTACCCTAACAGTATTAACTGGTGTTGTATATGGCCTAGCAGTATTAACTACTCTAGGCCTAACAGTGTTAACCTTTTGATGAAAATACCTGTTAGTTAATCTTGTTTTCTTATAAAAGGGCCTCTTAGCAGTTGATTGTGCTTGTTTAGAAAAATGTGTCTTTGATTTAGCACTATGAACTGCTGTTTTGGGGTGAGCAGTATTAACAGGCCTAACAGTATTAAGTGGTGTGAGGCCAGTTTTCAATAAAACTGCTTTTGGAGACATATTCCTGTGTACACTAGGGTGTGTGGTTTTGGCATCCACCCTACTGTAATTATTTCTAGATACTATGCCTCTTCTTTGATGATTATCACAATTAATCTGCAAATGATTAAAACTTCCACATATAAAGCAAGCCTTGTTATACATCATAAAATCTTTTCCTAGTTGATTGGATTTCTGTCTATTCCAATTCCTCTGATTCCCCCTAGGAGATTGTGATCTATAGATTTCTGCATACCTAACTGACTTTTTGACTAATTTTTCATGATTTTTAGGTTTAGTAAACTCTACCTTTTTATTAATAGGAAAAACAGTTTCTTTATCAACCTTAGGTGAACTCTCAACAAAGCTACTTGTGCCTTGTGATACTTGTTTTGCTACCAAAGACTCTTCAGAATTTTCTTTAGAATTATCTGATTTTTTATCACAAACAACATTAGACTCTTGCTCACTATTCTCAGGACAATAACCTTTGAACTCAGACCTTTTGAACTCATCAAGACCAGAATAAGACAGATCATGCTTGTTAGGTCTATTATAGATTAAAGAGTGTGGTGGAGGAACTGCACTATATCCCAAACCCTTTTTACATTTGTCAATTATTTGACTCCCTAATAATTGGTCTAGACTCTTAGAAGCATTTTCAAAATTTTCAATTTTAAGCTGATAGCTTTCCATTATGCCATAGTTTTACAGTGCTAACTTTAACAAACTCACACATAAGCATATTTATTTCATATCATTTACAAGCTACTTTCTCTTTAAAGAACTCTAATTTCTTCACAAAAAAGAACCTCATTCTTTTAAATGTGAAAATATGATCTTCTAGATTAGCTAAACCTCTTTTAATAATAATGCACTTTAAATTCAGATTCCATTAAGCTTAACAAGCAAATTCATCACACTGTTATCTTAAGAGTTTCATAGTTTTTCCAGACAATTTTTAGAGCAAGTTTTAATCAGGGTATACCTCTTGAGTCTGAAAAGCCATTATAGCCAATGTTTTTCTTGAGAACTTGTTCTTCTGCCATGTCACCACCAATCAAAACCCTACACCATCTTAAATCCAACATTGCCTTTGAAGATTTGACTTTATTGTTTCCTTGCTTTCTGGTGTTAGTCTTCGATTCCTAAACTGACTTTCCTGCTTCTGTTCTAATACACTCTCTGGCAAAGTAACACCAACTTATGACATTTGTTAACACTCAACTTTGATTATATCATACCCATCAATAACATTAGCATTAATGAAAATCATTCTTAATGTCCTCTAATAATACTTCTTTGCCCTCACACTTAGCAGAGAGAGTTGCCACTTCAAATCCATTGCTTCCAAATCATCTTCATGAATTTTCTCTAAGTCCTGGTGTAGGACATTAGAACCATTTGGATTTTTAACCATGAAAGCATACACAGTATTATCACTGACCTATAGTACAAACATAGGGCTAGCAGCTATAACATTATTGGCTAGCAGTACTAACTTGTGGACTAGCAGTGTTAGTATCATTAGTACTGCTAGTGCTTGGAGCAGTCATGAAGGCCAAGTTTTGAGCACCACTACTTGCACCAACAGATTTCTTTACCTTTTGTTCAATAATTTTGAAGTTGTTGTACAAATCATCTATGCTCATAGTTTCAATTTTAGGCATTAACATTCCACACAACAACTACATGATGTTTCTTCCACTCAGTAGGTAAGCAACACAAAAATTTTGAGTTTAAATCTTCTTGTGCAATGACCACACCCAAAATAGCAAGCCTACTGACTATCTTCTGAAGTCTATTGAAGATAGAGTCAAGAGACTCTGCACTTGTTGCACTGAAATTCTCATACTGTTGCTTCAAAAGTGTCTTTTGAGTTTTCTTGGTAGCTGCATTACCTCCAAATCTTGTTTCAATGGCAGCAAACATTGATTTTGCATTAGGGTACTGGCTGAATGTGAGTTGATGTTCATTGGGAAGAGCCATCAGTATCATCACCTAGGCTTGACGATCATATCTTTTTATTTGGCTTCTCTTCAGCATTACATGAATAGGACATCTTTTAAACAGAAGTACCAATTCTCTTGTGTTTTGTTTGTGGTACCATGACCACCCATGAATCAACCATTTGTCTATCACCTCCCAGAGTGCATAGTCTTGGATTGGAAGTACAGCATAAATCCTTATACCCAACCCACATCTCATACTCACCCAGTTTGAGTATGGGAAGCTTTGCAGTAGTACTACTATTTGTAGATTCAAACGCCATGTCTTCTAGATTAAAGTTTCTCAAAGCAAAGCTCTGATACCACTTGTTGATCCCAAACCTAGATTGATTCCTTAGGTTGTCTAAAGTTAAATTACTTTGGATAAATCCAAAATAGCTTGTTGTAGAAACTTTGTATGTATATTAAAGTGTATGCGGAATCTACACCTTAATACCTAGAAGTATTATGAATAAAACAGTAATCTTGAACAAACAAAGATATAACCAAACGCTCCAATATTATTAGATCAATAATACGAGTACTCTTCACTTAGTACTAGGGTTTACAACCTTGAAGCTTTTCTGAATCGACTTGACAACTATGAAAACTTATATGCAAAACTGATATCTCAACTAATGCCCTAGAGCCTCCTTTTATAGACTAAGGAGTCCTAGTCGGCTTACAATACATTCCTAAGATATCTTAATCTTTTCTAAACATAAACGTAATCTTTTAAATAAATACATTATGTATATCTTGTACATAAATATCTCAATACTTATCTTCACAAGTATTCTTGTTCTCCAAACAATCTTTATCTCTTTAATTCGTCTTTATCCTCTTGATAGTAGAAAGTCTTCAAGCAGTTGTAATCAGCAGTTGTAATCTTTTCACCAGCAGCACTAATAAACATAAGCAGTAGTAATATTAGTACTAGCAGTACTAATATATACTCACAGTAGTAACTTGTACTAGCAGTCTTAACATTTACTACTAGCAGCACTAACTACTTAGCTTATATTTTAGTCTTCAACACTAAGCAGTCTTAACTTCAATTAACAGCAGTAACTTTATGCTATCAGTACTAAATTATACTAACAGTAGTAACTAGCAGTGGTAATAATAACTACCAGTACTAACCACTTAGCATAATTTATTAATTTCCATTATGTACCTGAGCAGTAGTAACTTCTAAGAATCCATGAAGTCTTTTAAGTTCCAACAATCACAATGGTTTGTAATTCATTAATACAAACTCGTACATGGAATGATCCATTTCTTAATGAATATGATGAGATTTAGGAAACCTTGATTTGATTGTTAAGTTCCCGGCTCCAACCCTCCTAGCCTACTTTTGGTAAAAGGTCATTACGGCTGCATACCAAAGAGGCAGCTAAGCCAAGTAATGGCCCGCTCACACTAAATGCCTGGTTCATACATAACACGTATCCGCAATATGACACGCCATATAAGTGATACGTGCTTATTACCAGATCTACACCACTTTCTCATTCCCAAATCACATATCAAGTTAACTACATAAACAACTGCAAATAAGAGAAAGATCATGCTCCTGAAAAAATTCTATAAGTAAGGAATCAAATATGTCGGATATGAGGATACGAGATTTTTACTCAATGAGCTCAGATAAGTAAGGAATCGAATATGTCCAAGATGAGGATACGGCCGCCATGGCTGCAAACTTTGCAAGCTCACCCCGCCAAGATGCACATAATCCAAATTTAATCAAACCCGATTATAGATATTCAAATATTATCATCACATCCTCTTGGAACCGTTATCATCATCATCTTATAAAACGGTTTCATAATGCTATAAACATATTATTTACTTTAAACAAAACCCATAACTCACCACTCCCAACGCCTCTCAATGCCAACGAAAGGAGCGGTGAAATTCGGGTAGAAAACATTCCCGTCAGATACATATTTGTAGACAGATATAAAAAAAGGAGCAAAAGGTTCCTGTTAATAATTTTCTTTTAAAAATTTCTTCTGCAGATACATATTGTGGCTGCTAAAATCTGGTGTGGTAAATACAGTAAAAATGACAGCCATGTCTCATACATTTGGCTCAGATGGGAGCTATCGCGGCTGCGTACAACAGAGGTAGCCTAGCCATGCAATAGCCCACCTCCGTTCATCATTGCCATCACAGACACCACATAAAGAAAGTAACGTACCAACAACCTGTCACTGATTAAAGGACAACGAATCGACAGACCCGTATCTTAATGTATCAAACAACCACATTGGCTTCAACCACAATCTAAATATGGCTGCCCCACCAAGTAATGGCCACAGGTGAAACTTTAACCAACAAAAAAAAGCATTCTTTTTTTTAAATAACCAAAAATTAGCTCTGGGTGAAACACGCACTATAAACATCAGAATATCATCATCGACTTCATTCTAGTCTACATAACAGAAAACCAAACTAAGTTTGACCATCGTTGATCGTTATTGACCACCATTAACCGTCGTTGACCATGACCCTTTAGGCCTTTTTTGCAACACTTCCCCAAAGGAATCGAAAACTAAAAGTGAACCAAACTAAAAAAACTTAACCGAATTTATAACCGAACATAATTTGTCAAAACAGAACTGAACCAATTATCTCAGTTTCATTTTTTGTATAATTATTACCTTTTAAAACTTTTTTTCTTTTTGGTGTTGTAGTTACTCTTATTAAATCACATAAAAACTGTTTGGCTCAGTATTGCGACTGCCAAACCGGATAAAAGGGAACTCGACCCGTCATGGCTGCAAACACGAATTAGTGATGCCCCGCCAAGATACGGGTCGATTTGACCCTAATAACATTGTATAAAAACAATGTTGAGTCTGCCAAAATAAGCTCAACAAACCAAACTCATAAGCCCAAAATAAGGAATGCCCATGCTCCTCTTTATTAGTCAGCAAACACACAGCCCATCATAATTTAGTGTGTGGTACACAACACATTCATACACTGCACTTTGCAGCAGTTACAATAATAATGCAACCTTTTTCAAAGCAATCGTCACACATCGATCAACATCGCCGCGCACCATGAAGGGTGGCAACAAAGAGATTGGTGGCATCGAGAAGCCTAGTGTAGGTCACATTTAGCAGTCGTAATGCCCAAAGTCACCACTTCACAAATGAATCCACAGCTAAAGCGAAAGGTGAACCCACCATGGCTGCAAATCAAACAATTTGCCTCGCCAAGATGCGGGTAACTTGGAAATTTTAATTTTAACATGATAAAGATTCTCCTAAATATATAAGCTGGAAAACCCAAGTTTTTCCCAAATCCAAAACAACTAACACTTTAAGTAACCATCAATTGAACCAAGCCAGCGGCATGCGAGAAACAGGATAACAAACACCACCTTCTTCAAATGGACGTGTGAATTCTCGTTGGACAACGACTAATACAGATGTTTCTTGATCAGGGGATACGCAACACCTCCTCAAATTTCGACTAACACCAATATTATTATTACATCCAATATTGTGATTACATCAGCTACCCATTTCAAACAGGGTGACAATGCCCTTTTTTTTCCACCAAAGGTATAAGCAAACACCAACTACGTAAGTCTTCAGAAATAACCGACCAAACCAATGATGCAACTAAAGTGAAACCTAAGTAGCTAAAGGCAAGTAGCAACAAACAAAAGCTACAACTAAAGGGAAACCTAAGGAGCTAAAAGTGAAACCTAAGTAGCTAAAGGCAAGTAGCAACAAACAAAAGCTACAACTAAAGGGAAACCTAAGGAGCAAATAAGAAACTAAAGCCTAATAACCTAATGTATGAGCAAACTAAACCAATAACCTAACTAATCATGATCAAAAACCACAAAGCAAACCTAAACTTATATCAATTTAAGAACCACAAACTAAACCCAAACTTAAATATTGTAACCATAATTAAAAGAAAACGCCATTGTTTAACGTGTCTATCCAGTTGAAGATGAAGTTTGAGGAAAAATTAAAAAATAAAAAATAAAAAATAAAAAAACAAAGTATATATACCATCAATGGATATAGATTCCAGATGGCACTCATGAAGCATGAGAAGAAGCCATCTGGAATCCATATGAGACACCTGAGAGAGAGAAGAGAAAGTGGAGAAGTAGGTCGGGTGTGTAAATGGGTGCGGGTGGATCTAAGCGGAAAAAAAAGATCTGAAATAAGAAAACGGGTTACGGGTTGTTGACCCGAGTTCTTGACCCAAGGTGTATTAAAGAGGGGCACGATAAACAATTTCCGGTTTTTAATATATAGTTATAATTATAATTATAATATAGTATAATCCTTTAAATATTTCCAAATTAAAAAAATATAGATAGCCCTAAAAACAATGCACTAATTTCCAACAATTGGTGAATCTGATTGGGTCTACGTCCATGCAACTTGACCACGACTCCATTGTTGTCTATGCCACATATGACATAATTATGCAACTTTTTTGCTTTACTATATTATAAGAGGGGAATCAAATCAAATCAAATAATCTAATATCATAAACTAGAAGGAGAAAAAGCGACAAATAATTGTTCTAAAACATATGGCTATTATACCTTTATATTAAAGGGTAAGATTATCCCCCCGAGGTAGCCTTAAATGCATTAATGGCCCTGACCCGCCCTTAGGTGTTTATAAGATATGACTGGATTATCTAAACATCTTAGGTTGCTTAAAATAAGCAGGTAAGCTAAAAAATAAGCAATTCGAACACCCTCTTATTTTTGTTATTGTATATGTGGGTTCAGTTGTTCATAAAGTTTTATATATAAGCAATTAACCATTGATAATTTGAAATATGTGATATGAAATTGCTTATTTGGATTGTTTGGTGATGTTTTTGTGGTTTTTGTGTTCAGGTCGGTTAAGCTGGGTGGTGTTCGAGTGCAACATACGCTTTAGGAGTATAACGGACATGCATTCGAGATTGAGAGTGAAAGAGGTTTTACTCTTTTACTGTTTTAATGTTCGTTTTGTGTTTGGTTTAATGGAATAATTTTTAGCTCATGGACTGATTACCTTGAGCGTATGTAATTACGTAAGTCATAAGCTTAACTACATAAGCTCATCAACCAAATAAAACTGGCTGATAAGCTTTTGCATATTTGCGAGTTGCTTTTGTTAAAGTCAAAAATTTTTGCTGCTTTTAATCAACATTTGGATACCAAAATATTGGTTTTCGACCTTTTCGCCAACTAATCTACAGAGTTTGAGAATTAAACTTCATACCTCTCACATTTTAGTGGTTGAAATCAAGTAAAAGTACTTTGTGGAATGGTGTTTGAATATGCCTATTATGAAAAAGTGTCACTTGCTTGCTAATTATAGTATGCTTAAAAAGGTTTTAGGTTAGATATGATGGTAAAATAATATTTTTAGTTCCATGTCAAATCAAGATTTTGAAATAAGCATCTTCCTACTCGCTTACCACAATATGCTAAGCAGTTTGAATTAGAGAAAAGCAAGAAACATATGCAATTCATCCCCTTATTACATTTTAGTGTCATTTTAAAGTTTAGTTTTTGTAAAAGTGGAATTTGGTTTAGTGATTTTTAGATGATTTTTTTGGCGAACAGGGGACGTGACAAGTGCACCATCGATATTAAGTGGAAAGAAAGACAACAAAATCCTGCCATCTTCAAGGTTTGTACAAAACAACTATTACCACAGATTCCGATTTTGATGTATGCTATCAGTAAATGTTTCATTTGTTTATTTGAATTCTTGGCAGCTTCAAATGATGGTGGGATATCACGTGGGAAATTTCTTCTTGCCGCAAATAGATTCAGGCGTAGATTATGTAATTTCTTTCACTACAGATGATATATCAGAAGAAAGCAGCACTTACATAGGAAAGTTGAGGCAAGTTGACTTTGAATGGCTAAATGAATTGACGGTCTGCTATCAATATTATTGATTATAAGAGTTTTATATATGTGGGTGTTTGACAGATCAAAGTTTCTTGGGACCAAGTTCACAGTTTATGATTCCTATGCTGGCACTTACCGAGTTTCCAGGTTGCAGTCCTTTTGCTCCACGAAGGTGCTTAGATCCATGCCGCTGATGTCGATACCAGGTTACTCATAATCATGCCGCTGATGTGTACGGATATCAGGTTAGTGTCTGATTGCTGATATGGCTAATAATGTAGTTGTAAAAAGTATTGAACATGTAACATTTCTCATTTTCATGTCATTGTACGACTATATTAATGATCACTATTTATTTTAGTCCGATGCGCGTTTACTTTTAATATTTACTTTTAAGCTAATGGTTTGCTTGAAGTATGTCTTTATCAGCTCCCACATACATTTGTGACATTATAAAGAGTAGTGATTACGTCAGAATATTGCAATGATGATTTGAATAATCGAATACAAATTGTCTTTTATAAAGTTGTACGAATGAGTGATCAACTATTTCAGCCCTTCCCTAATTCGGATTATCCAATGATTAAAATTCTTACTATATAAGAACGTTGCCACTCTTAATTCACCAACTATTTAACATACTAAACATTTACGGCTTTCGTTAGAAGATTCGCCAACTATAAAGTGGTACTAATGAGTAATCAACTATTTCAGCGCTTGCCTAATTCGGATTATCCAATGATTTAAATTCTTACTATCTAAAATTGTTGCCACTCTTAATTCGCCAACTATTTAACATACTAAACATTTACGGCTTTCGTTAGAAGATTCGTATGGCATGATTTGTATTTTTATAAAAACCAGGATTTGATTTAGTAGAAAACACATATGAGGAGCCTTTGTGTGTGTGTTGTTGTGTGAGAAGCCTATCAGTTAAAAAGTAATGAACAACTTAAGAGTAGGCAAATATGTGTTTATATGTGGTGATGTGAACAAGAAATGTATTATGAAAACACGAATGAAAACTTCTAAGAATGCACTATTCCATTCTCTTGTCCATAAAAAACAATAGGCACTGTAACCCAATAAATGGTTCACGTTTATACTTAGTATCACTTAAGTTTACAAATAGCCAGAAACTAGTAAGATGTGACTCTATGCATACATAAGCCCATTAGCAGGGTATGACAATGATGCATACATAAGCCCATTTTTTTTGCAATCTGATGTTCACATCACCCATTTTTTTACACAGACCTGAGCAGGGTATGGCGACGATGGTTTTTAACATTGATGAAAAGAAGGTCGTGGTTTGTGACGATGTGCTGAGATAAGAAGATCATTTGAATATTTTAAAGTCGGAGGAGGAGGCATTGATTAAAACACCTTTTCCAATTCCATTACAACCCGTCATGTATGTACTTCTGGTATATTGTACCCAATGCCATTTTTGTACTTTGAATTATGCCTCAGTTCTGTTGAGTATATGACACATTTGTTGGTTTCATTTTTTGTAGGGTTGATTTGTCGTTAATTATTCAGTCGAGTTTTTACAAAGCTAACAAGACTTCATCAAAATCTTTTCGAGGACTGGATTAGCCGTGGGATCGAAGGTAATGTGCTGCATTACACTGATTCCGTTTGGAGTGTTTACAGAATCACGACATCTAGCTTAGCGAGTTGCTGTTTATTTGCAGATGCTAAAGAATAGGGTCGTATCCGTGACACCAACACTTAAAGTAAAGTTTCTTCCTCAAGGTAATCCTGACATGCCTTAATTATATCGCCTTATGCATTGTTCCTTATTATACCGACCGACCGCTGACAAGTACAAAAAATATAGTTTACAAAAGTTTCCTTTCAGAACTTGCGACCAAACAGGTTTACCTAATGTTTTTATCATATACACCATTAGCATACTATAAGTTGTTTACCACTTAACGTCAATATGTACTACTAATAAAGTATCATGCCTGAATAATTTCTTATGTTATTTTACTGTTTGGCTTAACTAATGTTACGTCCTTTATTCCTGCCTTAACTGCCTCTACATGTGTTGTGTCCCTTAGATATAATATACGTGTTTGTTTAATTAAGATTGTAGTCCGTCACACGTATTTGCATACTTTTCATGTCACTTATAATTCAACCTGTTTCATACTTTGTAACTGATGTCGACTTTATGCTTCTGTATAAAATTTGTATTCGTACCTGAATACTATACAGACACTAAATTTATAGATAATACTAAAAACGTTATATATACCTTTTTTCAGACCGAAGGCGACAACCAGTGACTGACAAAATACGTGAAGACAAAGGCACACTGATCGTTGTAGAACCCGAAATCACACATGTCGCAGACCTGAAGCGAACACACTGTAACAAAACCAATGAATTTATCATGTATCGTAACAAGGGACCCCTATTCAAGCGAATATGGATATTAAAGATGCCGGTTACTTTTCACCAGCTATTTCAACTTAAACAGGCATACAGAGTCCCAGATTTTAGCTGCGAACAAACAGGTGCGTGGGAATGAACTATGGAAAACCCCACGTCTCTCATATTCAGAAGATACGTCGACTTGATAGAGATACCAAATAACGGTTTTCCTGAGCACTACTTCAATTTTGCTTCCTACAATGAGCTTCCAGCAAGAGCCAATGGTAGAAATGTGATACTCACAGGTTACAATGTAATAACACTATGATATATATTACTCCATTTATTCATGACGTTATTCTTATTACACCAGATAACGTTGGCCGCATACAAGCTGTTAACATAGTCTATACATCATGAGATGCCACAACAAATTGCATCCGTCGAAGAACAATAGACATTCAAAACCTAAGGTACGCTTTCCATACCAAAAAAAGTTACAACGGTACATAAGACAATATGTATGTACATGAAGGTGAAACCCCGCGCTGAAAGTATTGATTTTTGAAATTGATTATCTGTGGTATTACGAGGTTTTGGGTGTTTCTAATGGGTGTTTGGGGCTGCTGTGAAACAGCAACAGTAAAGATCTGAATTGGGTAGTTTTTAACAGGTGTTTGCATGGATTTTAATGGGTGTTTTGATGGTTTTTATGGGAGTTTGCGTGATTGTTTGGCCTGTTGAAACGAAGTAGATTGTTCCTATAATTCTTTATAGTTGTCAGACTTAAAAGTAGTTAGATAAAAGATATATGTATCTTAAACTTCAGAAGTTGACCCCATTGCTTTCCAAACCATATAGCTATAGTTGTACAACAAATTGTATAACTACATGTTCACACAGTCTTCCTTCTACTTCTTGCAGGCACCCACCACACGATGTCATAGAGGAAATAGCGAAGACCGGCAGATAGACTAACCTGACCTCATGCAGCAAATATGCAGTAACATTTACACTAGCTACTTTACATTATGAACCATAGCTTAAAAAGATATTGTAAGAAAAAACAAAATCAATTAGAAAAATAAATTTTCGTTTCGTACACAAACACCCCGCCCACGATTGAAAGTTGACTTTCAAATATCAAATGCTACATGAAACTTAGTATCAACGTATAGCCTTGCGCTCCGCAGTGAAGCGCGGGCTAAAAATCTTGTTGTTAAGATTCATAAATATTGTTGTTTCATGTGTAGTTAAGTTGCAGTGAAGGAGTATTATATTTAGTTTAAATTTGGCTAGTGTGTATTAAATTGCTTATGAATTTGGTTAACATTCATTAAATAGCTTATGTAAGTTGATCAACGATAAAAATGAATGTGAGTTCAAGTCCTTCTAGAGTCATTTATGAGAATTGTTGTGAGGTAAATGGCACAAGTGTGAAAAAAAATATCGTTCAAAAAAGACAATAAATGTTATGTATGCTATAGGCACACAAAGCCTGTTAAGAGTGGGTTTGACCAAGCCCTAATAAGGTGATAAAGCTTGATTTTGGGCCCAATGACCAACACCTAATCAATCTTCACTCTGATTTTTCTTTGCCTTTAATGCTTCAAACTTTCAGTAGTTCTTTTCACCATCTTAATGTGATGTAAATCTTAGTAAAGAGATAAATAGTTTAGTATTCATTTAATGGAACTTTTCGACTAAACACTCAATCTAACAATCTTAGTAAAGAGATAAATAGTTTAGTATTCATTTAATGGAACTTTTCGACTAAACACTCAATCTAACATCGAGCATTAGTAAATGAGGATGTACTCGATTCATGATTTCATTATTTTTTACATAAATTTTAAAGTATTTTTTAAAATTATCATGTAGGTTAAAAGTGTGTTTCGAAAGTTTTTTTTTCTTCTAAAACATATATTAAAGTCTAACATTTTTTTATAAAATTATACGCATGTCTGAAACACATCAATATTGGGCTCGTTTTGTTCGTAATCAAAAGGCCTTTATGTCGGTATATTTTTCATTTAAAAAATTCTACGTATTTGTTAGATATTTGATAAATAAAGTTTGTCATATAAAAAGTCATAAATAGTAAACTTCAACATTTTTTATAAAATCGTACGCACGTCTAAAGCATATCCATATCGGTCTCGGTTTGTTCGTAGTCCACAGGCCTTTATGTCGGTATACTTTTAATTTAAAAAATCGCAACGTGTTTGTTATGTATCTGATAAATAAAGTTTGTTATATAAAAATGTCATAAATAGTAAAAACTTAAGGGGTTGTTGTGTAAATTATTATTTTTAACTAAAAACCAATGTTTTAAAAATCGGTTTTTTAATTGAACCGATCGAGTCACCGGGTCACGGTTCAACCGGTTTAACCGGCGATTCAACCGGATTTTTCGGCCAAAACCGGCTTCTGATCACTTGATCGGTTCACGGTCCAACCGGCCGGGTCAACCCGGGTTTTAAAACACTGCTAAAAACATAAAGAAAAGTTGTTGTGTAAATTATATTTATATCTGGCATATCTATAATGATATGTATGATGTTGACTAGTTTTAATTTTAAATTTAGTCTTTTATTTGTAGCTTACTATAATAGCTTTATGTCTTTATGTAGCTTGTAGGTGACTATTGCATTTGCATTAGGTTTGGCTTTTGGGCTGACATCGTGTTTTGGGGCTAAAATAAAATCTAGGGTATTTTTTAAAATCATTATTTAGGTTAAGGGTGTGTTTTGAAAAAATTTGTATTCTTTTTATTCTAAAAACGTCTATTAAATTTTAACATTTTTTATAAAATCGTATGCACGTTTGAAGCATATCAATATTGGGCTCGTTTTGTTCGTAATCCAAATGCCTTTATGTCTATATAGTTTTCATTAAAAAAAGCGCCACATATTCGTTAGATATTGATAAATAAGATTTTTTATATAAAATTCGTAAATTATAGAAACTTGGAGGGCCTTTTGGAAAAAAAATTACCAAATCTTTTTTGTATGTTCAATGTGGCCTATCTGGGCTAGAGTAAGCCCAGTGAATGGCTGTAACTATTTTGTCTTCATGCGTGATGCTATTTAGTACTCTCTCCGTCCTAAAATTATTGTCTCCCGACAAGAAACTCACAGTTTAAGAAATGTGCATTTATTACTGCTTTATCTTTTTTTTTACTTTTTGACAGAATAACAGTTTTACCCTTAGGTATTTAATTAAAGTCTTTTATAAAGTTTGTAATAATAAATTCAAACAAGGGTAATATAGTAAACTTGATCAAACTTCCTTATCTATTTTTAGTAATGAACAATTAAATTAGAATATTAGATGGAGGAAGTATATAGAGTAATGTAAATGTAAATAGGAATGAGATCACCTAATGTTCAAGTCTCTCAAGTTCTCTCATGTTACTATGTTGTGAGAGGGAAGAAATGAATTGTTTTATATTTTAATTAAAAGTGTCCCCACTATTATGTTTATTTTCATCTTATTGGCTTAACATTACCAAAACATGAGAGACTAACATTAGAGGATTCTTATCCATGTAAATAGAACATGGGGCCTTGATCATCAGACTCAATGAGTATGAGCCACAGTCATTGTGTTTTAATGG
>BQNB010044243.1:0-22540 GCA_026074375.1 Tanacetum coccineum | reverse complement strand
CTTCAACTCCGGCCAATCACTCCTGTAATGCCCTTGATCCCCACATTCATAGCATGTGATGGTCCTTTGATTTCTAGTAGCAGTAGGATTACAACAATCCCTTGTCGAATGGCCGACTTTCTTGCAGTTCGCGCACTTTGCAGTGCACGGTCCATTGTGGTGAAACTTGCACTTGTTGCACAATGGAAGAGTTCCAGCATACTCCTTCCTTTCACCAATCCTAACGGCGTAAGCTTGAGCCACATTCTGTCTCTTGGGAGATTGTTGTTGTCAAATTTCCTTTTGTTCTCAGCTTGACGTTCAGCAAGAAATCTGATCTTTTTGTCCATCAGTTCAGTTGCCATTTCAATAGCATCCTGCATGGTTTTCGGCCTTGATGCCATAACACTTCCGTGAATCATGTCGGGCAAACCACCGACATATTTCTTAATCTTATCAGACTCTTCAGGAAACATCCTGACACACATCAATGCCAGTTCCTGGAAACATTGGTTGTAGCCTATCACGTCGGTACCCTTTACTTTTAGATTCCACAACTCGACCTCGAGCTTCTTAATCTCGCCCCTCGGGCAGTACTTGGTAGTCATCTTGTTTTTCAAGTCTGTCCAAGTCATTTCATATGCAACGTCATGACCAACAGTCCTAACGTGTGAGTTCCACCACGTTAGAGCAATTCCAAGAAGAGTACATGTGGCAAACTTGATTTGGTTTTCCATAGTGTAGTTGCTTATACAGAACACAGTTTCATCCTTTCAAACCATTAGGTCAATTCGACAACTCCTTCAGTGCCTTTGAAATATAGAGGTTGGCATTTCATGAAGTCTTGGTAAGTGCACTCTCTAGCAACTCGTTCAGTCCTTCTCGTACCAGTTCCAGAAGTATGGTTGTCATCGCCATTCCTGCTTCTGTCAGCATCACGTGCTGCTAATATAGCAGTAACGCCTTGGTCGATCATTGCCTTAAGTTGAGCATCAGTCACAGCTGTGGTGGTGGTTGTTGTGGTTGGGGTGGTTCTGGTTCTGGGTGATTTCCTTGGAGGCATTATCTTCAAATTTAGAAGAGAAATAAGATTAGTTTAGTTATCCTAGTCGTGTTCTGAAAATAAAGTGTTGTGAGATGATGTATAGTAAATATAAATATGCGCTCATGGCATAAATGAATAATGGTAAGATATCATATTTGATATCTTAATGTTTAGGTAGCGTTTAGGACCTACGAGCTTATAGTACTACCTTGCCAAAATAAATGTTCCAATATTTATATAAATAACCCTTATATAAATAATTATAGAGTATGTGAAAAAATGTAAACTCCTCTTTGTATATATACAATATACCCTCATAGTAACGTACCTACTCTAATATGAACACGTATATGCATCATGTAAGCATCTAGTAAACTAACTAATGCAAACAACTAGTGTATGTACGTCCCGTGAAAACCCATTTGTATGAATGCAATGTTTGAAAACGGTTATATTCCAGCAAAAACATTTGACCTGGTTCTCTATAACCTTGGCTCTAGCTACCAATCTGTAACACCCCCAAAATGGGTCATAGCGGAATATGGTTTGGGGAGCGTTACTTCATAATACCATTGCACAAGATATGAGAACAACCTCTAAAAGAATCGTTTAAAACCGATACATTGGATTTAGCAAATTGTTTGTTACAAAAGCCCGAAGTTTCACTTGTTCACTTGTTCAAAATACAAAGATTTCTAGCCCATAACAATTATACAAAAGTAATGCGACCAAATCTTTAATGCATGACTTCCCAAAACATGACCACCAATGTATCCCTTGCACCTCGTGCCTTATTGATCCCCTGAAAAACATGCTTTAAAACGTCAACAATAATGTTGGTGAATTCATAGGTTTGTAAAATGTATGAGTGTAGGACCGCAAGACTTCCCCCGTGATAATACATCAAATGTAAACATTACAAAAATGTAATTACGCTTCCCTAAGCTCATGATACTGAAGCTCGACATATATGAATACAATATAAATTCCCTACATTGCCCATGATGATGTTCTAACCAAGAAAATCCCTTGATCCGCCATGTTATACGTTCGTTTGTCCAGTGATAGCTAATCACCCAAACGAGGGCGTCACCCCCAATAGATCTATGTATGACACCCGCGCTCACCCTCCAGATGATTTACAGTTCATGATAGTGGGCACATTGGGTTATCGCTACTTAGGCAAACATGTAATCAGTTTAAATATGAAATGTTCACTTGCGTCCAATTGTAAAACAAAGCATGTTCTCACCCTAAAACTTATAAATCATTATAAAAATGTAAAACGTGGGGCTATGAACTCACCTCGAGTGGATGAGTTAACAACGTAAATCAAATGCGTAAAAAATGCGTCACAAATACACCCGAATGCAACCTAATTAATTATAGGTCGTATGAGTACTAAGCATTTTGAATAACTACTACCATATATAATTCTATATAGCTACATCAACATCTAATTGTGTTTGTGAAATATCATTTAAGTTACGTTTGATAAATGATAACCGTGTTCGTACTCGTATAATCGAATAAATAATTCAATCGTCTTTGTAAAATAATGTTTATAAAGTTTAGGACATGTATCAATATTATATAAATGATTCTAAAATGTTTCGCAAAAATTTATATTAAAAACGAACCAACACTATTCACGTCAGGAAATAGTGCACAAGTATAAAATAGTGTGTAACTTTCGCGTTTTAAGCCCGTTTCTTACGTTTCTTATGTTCACGCTTTCGTATTAAGACGAGTTATCAAAATATTAAATTTTCATATTTTTTACCTACTGGTGAACAGTACTTTTTACTGTTCATGACAGTTTATAAAGTTATTTTTATAAACTTAGTTATCGTAAACTCGTAAACGTCATATTTTATTCGTTTTAAATTCGTTTTTAGTGATTCTTTTGAGCACGTCTTCGTTATTAAAAGTTCTATCATATTTATGATGTTTCAAAATGTTCATGTCTGAGATTAACAGTAAATTTTATAAAAATAGTTTTATAAAAGTATTTATTGTCGTAAACTTGCAAAATTCATAACTCCTTCGTTATTGATCCAAAAATTACGATTCTTAATGTTTTGGAATCCTAAAAATATGTATTATTTGAGAAAAATAACCAATCTTATATATCAGAAGTAGTTTGTAACTTTTTTTTATAAAATTTCTTTTATAAACGCGTTTAATTAACGTATAACTTCAAATTAGCGTATCTCCTTCGTTATAAATCGGTTTTTCGAGTTTCTTAACTTTTTGGAATCTTCATGGGCTGTAGTATTTTATAAAAATATAAAATCAAAGGTTTAAATTCTGAATTAAAATAGAAACTTTTGAAGTTTTTGATAAAAACATGTTTAAACTTGATTTTGTAACTTTTAAGCTCAACCACCTTGTTAAAAGTCCATTACAACACTTTTTATCACATGTATTACATCCTTAGAGTCTCTAGTCCATGATTAGTCCATGAATTATCCAAAAATCATAATATGCAAATGTGTACACACTTATTTATCCATGTACTTTCATATGTAACTTTTTATTCTTTTTACTTATATATACTTTATATAACTTAACCAACACTTATTTAGTATATATACTAGTCTTATAACATGATCCATAACATTCATTTATCATATGACAAAGTAAAACATACCATGATCATAAGTAAAAATCCATTTTACATGTAATTAAGCATCCTAAATGGTGATTTGCTACATAGAACTTATATATGCATAAAATAATAATTGTAAAGATATTAAGAGTTTTAGATGACCTTAATATGATGTATGGTAATGAACAACAAGAGTTAAACCCTTGTTTAGCAACCAAACCCTAACTTGCAAGATTTGAAAACCCTAAAACCAATTGAAACCCTAATCTTGCTTTTTCATGCTTAAACCTCGCAAATGCTTAATCAACCCTTCTTCTTAGAATACCTTAGATAGGATGTGAGAACACTTGAGTATGGGGTAAATAAAATTTATATGGATTGTGTATGGGTGGTTGTTTGAGCCGTGGGTAAGAAAGAGCACAAAGAGAGTATTTATGAAACTTTTGCTTAAGAAAAGTGTTGTATGTTTTATCTACTAGTTATGAACTCTTATACACTACAAGACTAGTCAAAATACTTGCAATCTTGACCAAGACCAAGAGAAAACATGGAGAGGGTTTCAAGGAAGAAAGGTGGTCAAATTTACTAGTCATAGTTTAGGTATTAATGTTACTAGGTTGGTACAAGACTTTAGTTAGTAACTTGTGAGCTCTTGGTCCCCTTTGGTGAGTCATACACGAAATTTAGGGGAGGGAGGGAGTACATTTTGTATTTTTTTATATCTTATGAAAATACATGTATTACTTAAAGCATTGAAAGTGTAGTTTTAACATAAAGTGCATATTGGAAGTGTATAAGTTCTAGCTTGTTTCTTTTATGTGCACATTGGCTAACATCATAATATGGGTAAAGTTTTTTAAAACTTTAGGTATTGGGTATAAAAATAAGTATTTGTTGAAGCGTAGAAAAGTTTTGGTGGCTCCAGGTATGCCTAAACGTATTTTATCGCGGAACGTAAACACTTTACGTAACCAATAAAAATAATAGGTGAAAATTTAATAATTATCCTCTAAATAATTATTTAACACTTGCTTGATGCAAAAATTTAATTGTATGATGCCCGTTTACATTGAACGATAATTTTTAGCTTACGCGATTTAACTTAACGATTACGATTTAAAAGGAAACGCGTACAATATTAAAAATAAATAATGAATTTATTGACGTCGTGAATGACCTTAAAACACGGGGTGTTATAGTCTTCCCCCGTTAAATGATCCTTGTCCTCAAGGCTTAAGACGCGGCACTTGACGACGGTTGCGGTTTTGTGAAGAGATTTTTTTATTTTTTATATATGAACAGTAACCCCAACGGCTATGAACAGTAGCCCAATGGTTACTTTCTCCCTTTAAATACCAAATTTTTATCCTCCATTTCTCCATACAACACTTAATCTTTCACTTACATTTCTCTTACCCAAACCTCTTAAAATGTTGCATATCATCACACTTTTGGCGATGAAAAGCGCGATAGCACTCGGCATTTATCTTGCCTACGTCCCATACGAAGAAGAATTTCAATATCTGGCCTTTATTCTAGCGATTCTCATGCCCATCATCGTTCTTGCTATGGGCGTGGATCTCTTTTGGAAGGATTAGATATTATTGCTAGGGGAGGGTTGTAATAAAGCTTGTATTTCCTTTTTGTTCTTATGTAATCTTATTTCCAAGTAATAAATGGATGTTGTGGTAATAATTCTAGTTGTTATTATTATTATTTTATGTCTTTCGATAATTTTGTTACCACGCTTGGTAACTCGTTTGCATTTCCCTTCTAAATTGCTTTAACTTGAGTGTTCAAGATCAGTGATGTTGGTTTAATATTTATTGTTGCGACCAAGACTCGGCTTCTAGTAGGCTTATTCGTTCCTTTTGGCTTAACACGTTAGTTATAACATTTTTCTTAGGGTGCTAACGAATTTATCTATGGCGATGTCGTAACTACTAAGCTCTATGGTGTTACGTAGATGTTGAAAATGGTGAATTGGTATATTCCTTAATGGCGTGTAAACTTGTTAGTGGACCGTCCTAGGGTGACGAGGGATGCGTCTTGACTTTTGGTAATAGAATTTTGTATAAAATGATGTCAACTTTATATAGTAAGGTGGTGTAAGAGTTTACTTAGTTATTATGATTATTAGTTTGGTTCCTCGATAGATACGTTTTATGGATACGCACATAAAACTTGATATAACTAGAAAATTGTTTCTTGACAAGAAGTTTTAAGGTGACTACTCTCAGCATGGGCATGGTCCTTCCTGAATTATAACCAGGCTATGTATATTTGAGGACTAACGATGCATTGCTCATTTTTGTCAAAATAACGTTATGATTTTAGAATGGCTTACATGAATAATTAGAGAATTGGAGTAGATTGGCAGAAATTTTACAATACATAGATTTGATAGATAATTTGGAATCGTTCGTACAACGTAAATTTAAGAGGAATACAACGAGAATTCCTAAGGAGATAAAGTCTAAGATAGTTCCAACTTAGGGTTTACTAGGCAAAGCGAGACAACTTTATCTTTTAGGCTTCGATCTCATCTTCATTTTGTTAAGTCTGTGAATCGATTTCTCCTCCTCCTAAGGCATGCACCACTCTACGTGTTCCAGTACCTCTAGCTTGGTTCCCATGGTTTTGATTCTTCAACTCCGGCCAATCACTCCTGTAATGCCCTTGATCCCCACATTCATAGCATGTGATGGTCCTTTGATTTCTAGTAGCAGTAGGATTCCAACAATCCCTTGTCAAATGGCCGACTTTCTTGCAGTTCGCGCACTTTGCAGTGCACGGGCCATTGTGGTGAAACTTGCACTTGTTGCACAATGGAAGAGTTTTAGCATACTCCTTCCTTTCACCAGTCCTAACGGCGTAAGCTTGAGCCACATTCTGTTTCTTTGGAGATTGTTGTTGTCAAATTTCCTTTTGTTCTCAGCTTGACGTCAGCAAGACATATGATTGTTTTTTTGTCCATCAATTTCAGTTGCCATTTCATAGCATCCAGCATGGTCTTTCGGCCTTGATGCCATAAACACAACCGTGAATTATGTCCGGGCAACACCACCGACATATTTCTAATCTTATCAGACATCTTCAGAAACATCCTTGACACACATCAAATGCCAGATCCTGGAAACATTTGGTTTTAGCATCACGTCGGTACCCTTTACTTTTAGATTCCACAACTCGACCTCGAGCTTCTTAATCTCGCCCCTCGGGCAGTACTTGGTAGTCATCTTGTTTTTCAAGTCTGTCCAAGTCATTTCATATGCAACGTCATGACCAACAGTCCTAACGTGTGAGTTCCACCAGGGGGGGGGGGTGGGGTGGGGGGGGTTTAGAGCATTCCAAGAAGAGTACATGTGGCAAACTTGATTTGGTTTTCCATAGTTTAGTTGCTTAAACAGAACTATAGTATTCATCCATTCAAACCAATAGACACTTCGACACTCTTCAGTGCCTTTGAAATATAGAGGTTGGCATTTCATGAAGTCTTGGTAAGTGCACTCTCTAGCAACTCGTTCAGTCCTTCTCGTACCAGTTCCAGAAGTATGGTTGTCATCGCCATTCCTGCTTCTGTCAGCATCACGTGCTGCTAATATAGCAGTAACGCCTTGGTCGATCATTGCCTTAAGTTGAGCATCAGTCACAAGCTGAAGTTGGTGGGTTTGTTGTGGATGGGTGGTTTTCAGGTTCTGGGTAGATTTCCATGAGCATTATCTTCAAATTTTAAAGAGAGAAACGATTAGTTTAGTATCCTATCGTGTTTCTGGGAAAATAAAGTGTTGTGAAGAATGAATGATATATTAAATATAAAATGCTCTCGCGCATGGCATAAATGAATAATTGGTAAGATAATCATAATTTGATATCTGTAATGTTTTAGGTACCGTTTAGACCTACGAGCTTATAGTATTACCTTTGCCAAAAATAATGTTCCAATATTTATAATAAATAACCCTTATATAAAAAATTATAGAGTAATGTGGAAAAAAATGTCCACTCCTCTTTTTATAACAAATACTACCCTCATAGTAACGTACCTACTCTAATATGTACAACTATATGCATCATGTAAGCATCATAGTACACTAACTAATCAAACAACTATGTATGATGTCCCGTGAAAACCCATTTGATAATGCAATGTTTGAAAACGTTTATAGTCCAAGCAAAAACATTTTGACCTGGTTCTCTGATAACCTTGGCTCTAGATACCAACTGTAACAACCCCAACAAATAGGTCGCAGCGTGAATAAGTATGGGGACGATACTTTCATAATACCATTGCTCAAGATAATGAGAACCACCTCGAAACGTAATCGTTTAAAACCAGATACATTGATTAGCAAATTATTGTTACAAAAAACCCGAAGTTTCACTTGTACAAAATACAAAGATTGTCTAGCCAATAACAAATCTATACAAACAGTAATTGCGACCAAATCTTATTCATGACTTATCCCAAAAACATAACCACGCAATGATCCCTTGTCACCTCGTGCCTATATGAACCCCTGAAAATACATGCTTAAAACGACAACAACAAGATGGTGAAAACATAAGTTTGTAAAATGTATGAGTGTAGGACCGCAAGACTTCCCCCGTGATAATACATCAAATGTAAACATTACAAAAATGTAATTACGCTTCCCTAAGCTCATGATACTGAAGCTCGACATATCTGAATACAATATAAATTCCCTACATTGCCCATGATGATGTTCTAACCAAGAACATCCCTTGATTCGCCATGTTATACGTTCGTTTGTCCAATGATAGCTAATCACCCAAACGAGGGCGTCACCCCCAATAGATTTATTTATAACACACGCGCTCACCCTCCAGATGATTTACAGTTCATGATAGTGGGCACATTGGTTTATCGCTACTTTGGCAAACATGTAATCAGTTTAAATATGAAATGTTCACTTGCGTCCAATTGTAAAACAAAGCATGTTCTCACCCTAAAACTTATAAATCATTATAAAAATGTAAAATGTGGGGCTATGAACTCACCTCGAGTGGATGAGTTTAACAATGTAAATCACAAAAGGAAAATGCGTCACAAATACGCCCGAATTGCGCGTTTCTTTCTCCAAATTTTACACCCACTAGTGCATAACCTGGATTAATTATTTAAGGTTCGTTGGAAGTTATCTATGCACACTTTGAAATTATATACTACTTCCTAAGATAATTTCTATATAGGGCTTTTTCATCAAAACGCCATCTTTAATTGTGTTTGTGAAATTAATCATTTAAGTTTGACGTTTGGATATAATGATAATAAAAAACCGGTTGTTTCGTAATTCGTTTTATGGAATTATTAATTTCAAATCGTTTCGTTTTGTTATATAATGGTTTTTTATATTGTTTAGGGGCGGGGGGGGCGGGGGGGACATGTATCAATTTATTTTTTTAATGATTATTTAATATGGTTTCGCAAAAAAAATGTTATTTTAAAAACGAACCAACATCCTTTTTTACAAAAAAAAAAAAAAAAAAAAAAAATTCTTTTATAAACTGTCCCAAAATGATAAACAGTGATAAAAAGGTTTACTGTTCCACCAGGTTAGGTAAAAAAAAATATGGGAAAAAATTTATTTTATTTTGATAAAAAAACTCGTTTTCCTGAATACGAAATAGCGTTGGATTAAGAACGTTAAAGGAACGGACTTAAAACGCGAAAGGGAAAGTTTTACCACAAAACTTTTTTAATTTACTTGTGCAACCTGATTTCCTGATCCGTTGTATTAGTGTTGGGGGTTCGTTTTTTAATTATAAAAATTTATTGCGGTAACATTTTATTAATTATTCTAGTTTTTTAAAATATTGATTTTTACTTTGCGGTTCCTAAAAACCTTTTATAAACCATTCTTTTTATTTTACTCAAAATGGACGACTTGAATTATTTATTCGATTAATACGGGAATAATTTCGTAACACACGCGGTTTTTCATTTAATCAAAAATACGTTAAAGGAAATTTGATTATTTCAACATATATTACATTTTTAGGGATGTTGATGTAGCTATATTTTAGAATTATTTATAGGTAGGTAGGTCTATTCCAAAGTGCTTTCAGTTTTATTTAAACTCATATCGGGACCTATAATTTTTAATTTCAGAGGTTGTTGCCACTTTTGGGTGTAGTTTGAGACGGCTTCTTTTTACGCATTTTAATTTTCTCGTGTGTTAAAAACTTCATTTCACCTCGGAAGGTTAGGAGTTCATTTTTTGGCACCCCAAACACTTTTAAATTTTTTTTTTAATGATTTATAACAGCTTTTTGGGTACGAGGAATCATTTTATTTTGCATTTGTTTTTTCATTGGACCGCCAGTTAGATAGTAGTGAACAATTCAATTTTTTTCCTTAGTTAAAAAAACTGATTTTACATGTTTTGGCAAAAGGTTAGCCAGGACTTTTTTAATAAATACCATCTATGTTGCCCCACCTTATTCAATTGAACTTGTAAATTCATATTGGTGGGGTGAGCGGCTGTTATGTGTTATTAATAATACAACTCTCATTGGGGGTGATCCGGGGCCCCTCGTTTTGGGTGAATTAGCTATCATGTGGACAAACGAACGGTTATTAACATGCGGGCGGAAATCAAGGGATGTCTTGGTTAATAGAACATCTTCATGGGGCAATGGTTAGGGGATGGGAATTATTTATTGTAATTCAGAATATTTTGTCGAAGGCCTTCCAGTATTCACATTGGGCTTCTAGTGGATGGTAATATGTTCACAATATTGTTGTATTGTTTTAACATTTGTTGTATTATCACGGGAGGGGGAAGTATTACTGTTAGGTCCTACCACTCCATTTCATTTTACTAAACTATTTATGGTTAATTACCCAAATATTTGTTGTTTGACGTTTTTAAGAAGGGGGCTGTTTTCTTTTTCCAGGGGGGAATCAATATAAACGGCAACGAGAGGTGCCAAGGGATTTTTGGACCCATTTGTGGTCATGTTGTGGGGAAAAAGGTCTTGCAGTTTGAAGATTTTGTTCGGGCATTACGATTTGCTATAATTGTTTTATGGGGCTAAAGATATCTTTTTGTATTGTTGACAACAATGTTGGATAAAAAAAACAAGTGAAAAACTTCGGGGTTTTTTGTAACTAAAAATAATAATTTTTGCTTAAATCCAATTTTAGTATCGGGTTTTTTTAATTACGTTTCTTTTAGGTTTTCTACTATCTTGTGGCAATGGGTATTATGGGAAGGTTAAACGACTATCCCCAATACCCATATTTCCGCTAATGGCGGGGTAACCTTTATTTTGGGGGGTTGGTTACAGGAATTTGGTTATCTTGGAATAGGGCCCAAGGTTTATTAGAGAACCCTAGGGTTCAAAGTTTTTTGTTTGGGGCCTATAAAAAACCGTTTTTTTTCAAAACATTTGGGCATTCCTTACAATAAGGGTATTCAACGGGGACATACATTTACAACTAGGGTGTTTTGGCAATTAGTTAGTTTTTACTAGGGTTGCTTACTGATTAACTTTTATACGTGTTTTCATTATTAGAGTAAGGTAACGTTTTTTTTACCTTATGGAGGGTTTATCTATTTTGTATATAATACAAAAAGGAGGAGTTTTAACATTTTTTCAACATTACTTCTGATAATTTATTTATATTAAAGGGTTTTTTATTTTAAAAATTTTGGAACATTTATTTTTGGGCCAAAGGGTTTGCTGTAAGCTATTATGCCTTCGGTTTAGGTCATAATTAACGCTTACCTTTAAAAACATATATGATCATTCAAATATGAATAAAATCTTACCATTAGTTCAGTATTATGGGACCATGAGACGACATATTTAACTTATTTTTTACTATTCCATTATCTCACAAAACAACATTGATATTTTCAACGACAAACATCGACTAGGGGGGATAACTAAATCTTAAATCTCTATTATCTCTTTATTAAATTTTGAGATAATTGCCTCCAAGGGAAATTTTCACTTCCCCAGGATAGAAAAAACCAGTAATACCCAACCCAACCCACAAAACGAAAATCCACCCCACCTCCAAACAGCTTGTTGGGGGGGGGGGGGGGACTGTTGCTCAAACTTTGGCACATGAACTTCGGGGACCCCTCAAGCGGTTACGGGGGGCTTTATTTTAATGCAGGGCCATCGTGATTGTGAACAAGGAAGCAGGGGGAAAAATGGCGGTTGACAACCCATACTTCTGGGAATCTCGGTTACGAGAATAGGTGTACTTGAACTGAACGGATGTTGCTAGAGGACGTGGCCACCTTACCCCAGAGAACCTTTTCATTTTGAAATGGCCAACTCTTATATTTCTATTTAATGGGGCCAATGAAGGAAAGTTGTCGGGAACTTGCGGTAAAACCTAATGGGGTTTTGAAGGATTGGATAAACTGTTGTTTTACTGGTTATAAGCTCATAAAAACTTTTTGTTAACACTATGGCAAATAACCAAATTCAAGTTTGCCACAGTACTCTTCCTAGGAATTTGGCTTAACTAAACGTGGTGGGTGGAAACTCAACCACGGTTAATGGGGAACCTGTGTGTGTGGTCATGACGTTGCAATTGGAAAATGACTTGGACAGGACTTGAAAAAAACTTGTATGGACTTACCAAGTTAATTTTGGGGCCCGAAGGGGGCGAGGGTGGATTAAGAAGGCCTTTCCGGGAGGGATCGGAGGTTGTGGGAATCTTAAAAAGGTAAAAAGGGGTACCGGGACGTGTTAGAGCTTCTCACCAATGTTTCCAGGGGAAAAATGGGCCATTGCATGTGTGTTGCTGGATGTTTCCTGAAAAGGGAGTCTAGGATAAGATTAAAGTAAATTTGTCGGTGGTTTTTTGCCGGGGCCCGGAACATGGATTCACGGAAGTGGTTATGGCATCAAAGGGCCGAAAATAAACCATGCAGGGGGATTGCTATTGGGAAAAAAATGGGGGGGCTAACTTGAAACTGGTTATTGGACAAAATACGATTCAAGATTTTTTCTTGCTGTGAAACGTCAAGCTGAGAATACAAATAGGAAATTTGGGGAACAACACCTAATACAGATTCCAGAATCAGGGTATTGTTTGGGCTCAAGTTACGACGTTTTTAGGCTGGGTGGAAATGGGAAAGGTGGTCTTATGTATGCGCTTTTAAAAATTTCTTTCCCATTGTGGCACAAACCATGTGCAAGTTTTCACCACAATGGGACCCGTGCACTGAAAAAGTTGCTAGGCGAACTGCAAGAAGGAAAGGTCGGGGCATATGTGGGAACAAGGGATTGTTTGGAATCCTCTGCTAACTAGAGAAAATTTCTAAAAAGGACCGTTCCAAACTTGCTATGGAAATGGTGGGATCAAGAGGGGGGCATTTTTAGGAAGTTTTGATTGGGCCGCCGGAGTTGAAGAATTAAAAAAAATAAAAAAAAAACAAAAAATAATAAAGAAAAAAATATATAAAAAAAAAAAACAAAAAAAAAAAATAAAAATAAAAAATTAAAAAAAAAAGAAAAAAAATAAAAAACAAAAAAAATATAAAACAAAAAAAAAAAAAAAAAAAAAAAAAAAAAAAAAAAAAAATAAAAAAAAATAAAAAAAACATAAAAAAAAAAATAAGAGAAAAATATTATAAAAAAAAAAAAAAAATTCAAAAAAAATCCATAGGGAAAAACCCAAGAGAGGTACTGGGGAAACACGTTAGGAGTGGTGTGATTGCCCTTTGGGAGGGAGGGAGGATATGACTCAAAAGACCTTTTAAACCAAACAATTGAAGATGGAGGGAATCGTAGTGACCTCCCTAAAAAAGAATTATAGGGTTGTTCTCGCGTTTTGCCTAGTTATCATCCCTCTAAGTGGGTAAATAACTATTCTTTTGGGAACTTTTTTTTCCTTTAGGACAATTTCTTCGTTTTGTATTTCCTCTTTTTAAATTTTTACGTTGTTTACGGGAAACGAATTTCCAATATTAATCTTATCAAAATTCTATGTATTGTATAAAATTATTCAGGCCATATTCTTACCTCCCAAATTGTCTCTAATTATTGATGTAAAGGCCCATTTCTAAAAAAATCATTAACGGGTTTTATTTTTTGGGACCAAATAAATATGGAAGCTAACTTTGCTAATGTTGAGGTTCCTCTAATATAACCATAGCCTTTGGTTTACCCTTATGTTATATTAGGGAAGGGGGTGGGACCCATGTTCCATATTGGAGGTAGGGTATCCCACCACCCCTAAAAAACTTCTCGGCAAGGGAAAACAAGATTTCTATTTTGGCGTGCACTTTCCCATTAGAATGTAAATTTATCACGGAGGATAACCTAATAAAACTTATAATCAATAAATTAAACTAGAAGTGATGGTTAAAACTCTTTACAACCCAACCTTACTATATAAGTTGGACATTTCCTTTTTATTACAAAAATTCTATTTACAAAAAGTCTATAAGGGGGACGCATTTCCTCGGGTTTTCACCTAGGGAACGGGTCACTAACAAGTTTTACACGCCATTATGGGGGGGGAATTATTACCACTTCAACCATTTTCCAAAACTTCTACGTTTAAAACACCATATAGGGAGCTTTTGTAGTTTACGGGGGACATCGCCATAGATAAAAGTCGTTTTGCATCCTAAGAAAAAATGGTTTTAAAACTAACGCGTTTAAAATAGCCAAAAAAGGGATACGGGAAATTAAGCCTACTAGAAAAAATGCCGAGATGTGGAGAGGGTCTTGGTTTTCGGCTAACAATATAAATATTAAAAAAACCGAAATTAAAAATTCACTGAATTTCTTGAACACTAATGTTTAAAAAGCCAATTTTAAGAAGGGTTTAAAATGTCTATCCGCGGAGGTTTATTCCCATTAGCGTGGTTGGTAACAAAATTTTTATCGATAGACCATATAAAATATTAATAATTTTATTTTAACAACTTGGGAATATAAAATTATTACACATATAACCAATTCCCATTTTAATTGACTTGGAAATTAAAAATCGGATTTACATCAGGAAACCAATAAGGAAAAATTACCCATGGGCTTTATTACAACCCCTTCCACTAGCTATTTATATATCTAATCCTTCCTAATGAAGATCACCAGGGGTCCCCATAGGCCAAAGACGATTGATTGGGGCTATGAGGAGGGGAATCGCTTGAATAAAAAGGGGGGCCATGATTATTGAAAATTCTTTCTTTCGTTATGGGGTACGTAGGCAAAAAGATAAATGGCCGGGGAGTTTGCATTATTCGCGCTTTTTTCTTTCGTGGCACCAAACCAAAGTGTGATTGATATTGCAACATTTTTAAATGGGTTTGGGTAAGGGAGTGAAAATTGTATAGTTGAATAATGGGATATAAAAAAGTGTTGTTATGGGGGGAGGAATGGAGGATAAATAAAATTTGGTATTTAAAGGGGAGTAGAATGTAAATATACCTTTGGGGCTACTGTTTTTCATAAGCCGGTTTGGGGTTTACTTGTTTTTTCATTATAGAAAAAAATAAAAAAAAAAAATCTTTCTTCACAAAAAACCCGAAAATCCGTCGGGGCAAAAGTTGGCCGCGTTTCTTTCCTTTCTTAAAGTCCCTGAGGAACCCAAGGATGCATAATTAAAAAAACGGGGGAAGTGGGGGACTTTATTACACACCGTGTGTTTAAGGTCATTTCCACGACGGGGTCCCATAAAATTCATTTTTATTTATTTTTATATTATTTTGTACGGGCGTTTTTCCTTGTTTAAATCGTTAATCGTTTTTAAGGTTTTATATCGCGTAAGCTAACAAAATTAATCAGTTCAATGTAAACGGGCATACATTACAAAATTAATTTTTGCATTCAAAGCAAAAGTGTTAAATTTAATTATTTAGGGAGGGGATAATTTATTAAAATTTTCCACCTATATTTTTATTTGGTTACGTAAAAGTGTTTTCGTTTACGCGATAAAAAATACGTTTTTAAGGGCATACCCCACGGGAAGCACCAATACCGTTTCTACGCATTTCAATCAATATACATTTTTTTTATTTACCCAAATTACCTATATGTTTTAAAAAAATAAACCTTTACCCATTTATTATTGTATGGTTAGCCCACAATGTACACCCATATAAAAAGAAAACAAGCTAGGACCTTTATTTTATTTACACACTTTTTCAAAAATATTTATTACTTTTTATTGTTTAAAAATAAAAAACTACACTTTTCACAATTGCTTCAAGTAAGAAACATTCTATGTTGTTAAGTAAGATATTCAAAAAATACAAAATTACAAAATATGTACTCCCCTCCCTCCCCCTATATTTTTTTTTTCTATGGTTATTGACTCAACAAAGGGGGGGGGACCCAAAAGGATAGCTCCCCAACAACAAGTTACTAACTAATAGGTCTTGTACCAAACCTAGTTAAACATGAATTACCCTAAAACTATGGACTAGTAAATTTGACCCCAATCCTTATCTTTTTCCTTTGGGTAAAAACCCACTTCTCATGTTTTTCTCTTGGGTCTTGGTCAAGATTGCAAGTATTTTGGGACTAGTTTTTGTAGTTGTATATGAGAGTTTCATTAAATACTAGTAGACTATAACATATACACTAAACAAACTTTTTCTTAAGGCAAATGTTTTCAATAAATAACTCATCTTTGTGGCTCTTTTCTTTACCCTACGGGGGGCTCCAAAAACATTACCACCCATTACACAAAATTTCCCTTAATATCTAATTTTTTTTTAAAACCCCACTATTTCCAAGTGTTTTCTTCAACATCCTATCTAAAGGTATTCTAAGAAGAAGGGGTTGGATTAAGGTCATTTGCAGATGTTTAAAAGGCATTAGAAAACAATGCTAAGATTTATGTTTCAATTGGTTTTAGGGTTTTCAGGTCTGGCAAGTTAGGGTTTGGTTTGCTAAAACAGCTTAGGGGTTTAAAAATTCTTATTGTTTCATTTTAACCCTTTAACCATTCCATATTTAATTAAGGTGTTCAATTCTTAAAACTTCTTTAATATCCTTTTTACAATTAATGGATTTTATGGGGCTATATTATAAGTTCTATGTAAGGGCAAATTCCACCATTTTAGGATTTCTTAAATACATGGTTTTAAAATGGAATTGTTACTTATGATCATGGTGTATGCTTACTTTTGTTTTCATATGATAAATGAAATGTTATGGATCAATGTTATAAGAAAACCAAGTATATTATTACTTAAAATAAGTGTTGTTAAAGTTATATAAAAAAGGTATAATATAAAGGTTAAAAAGAATAAAAAGTATTACATATTGAAAAATAGTACATGGGGGAATATAAATAAAGTGTGTTACCACACATTTTGGAATATTATGATTTTTTGAAAATAACTCTTTGCCACCCTCATCCACGCGGCGCGGGACCCCCCCTTAAATTCTATGGACTTAGGATACAACCACTCTCAAGGGATGTTAGACATGTGATTAAAAAATGGTTGTAAATGGGACTCTGGTAAACCAAAAGGTGGTTGAGCTTTAAAAAAGTTTTACAAATAAAACAAGTTTTAAAAAAAAACATGTTTTTTTTATCCAAAAAACTTTCAAATAGTTTTTACTATTTTTAATTTCGAATTTTTTTAAACCCTTTTGATTTTAATTTAGTTCTTTATAAAAATAACTTATCCCATTGATGGATTTTCCAAAAAAGTTAAAGGTAAGTAATAAGCGAAAAAACTACCGATTTACAACGGAAGGGGGGGAGGATACGCTAATTTTGAAATGTTATTACGTTAATTTAAACGCGTTTTTATGACAAAAATTTTTTTATTAAAAACAAGTTTAACAAAAAAACTAAACCTTGCTGATATTTAAGGTAATTGGGTTTATTGTTTTTTTAAAAAATTTTATTACATTATTTTTTTTAGGGGATTTACCAAAATATTATTTAGAATTCGTAGTAAATTTTTTGGAATCACATATAGATAAGGAGTTATGAATTTTTGCCATGTTTACGAACAAATTAAATAACTTTTTTATTAAACTTTCTTTTTATAAGTTAGGGTTACTGTTCAAATCCCTCGGGACCATGGGAAAACATTTTTAAACAATTACTTTCATAAATTTGTAAGATACTTTTTAATAAGGAAGGACGTTTTTGCTCAAAAAGGAAATCACTTAAAAAACAAACGGGAAATTTTAAAAACGATTAAAAAATAACGGACGTTTACGAGTTTTACGATAAACTTAAGTTTATATAAATAACTTTATTTAAACTGTTTTCAATGAACACAGTATAAAAAAAGTACTGGTTTTTTTCCCCACCCCATCCAGCTAGGTCAATAAAAAAAATATGAAAATTTGAATAATTTTTGATAAATAACTCGTCTTTAATTTAAGAAAAATTGCGTTGGATTTAAGGAAAACGGAAGAAATCGGGCTTAAAACGCGAATAGTTACCAACAACTTTTGTTATTTCTTTGTTGCACTATGGTTTTCCTGACGTTTGAATTATTGGTGTTGGTATTCGTTTTTTTTTGAATTTAAAAATTTTTTGCGAAACATTTTATGAAAATTTATATAATATTGATTGGATTTTTACATGTCCTATAAACTTTATAAAACATTATTTTACAAAGACGGATTTTGAATTATTTAATTCGAATTTTAATACGGAATAACGAATACCACGGTTTTACATTTTTTCAAAACGTATCACTTAAAAATGATAGTTTTTTCCACAAATCACTATTAGGTTGTTCGTGTAAGGCTATATAGAAATTATATATGGGTTAGAGTTATTCAAAGTTGCTTTGTTACTCATTTTACGTCCATATTAATTAATTCAGGTGGCATTTTGGGGTGTATTTTGAGGACGTCAGTTTATTGCTTTTGACGCAATTTAATGTTACGTTTGTTATAAAACTTTCATTCCCACTACGAGGTTGGTGAGTTTTCATAGCCCCACATTTTAAACCATTTTTTTTAATGAGTTATTAGTTTTTGGGTGCGGGAGATGAAAAACCATTGCTTTGTTTTCAATCTGGGGGGGGGGACGAAAGGTGAAAACATTTTCATTATTTGAAATCTTGGATTACAATGGTTTGTCCAAAGTAGCGGATAAAAAAAACAATGGGTGCCCCAACTTCCCATGGAATGTTAAAATTTCCCATTCTGGGAGGGTTGAGCGCGAGTTGGGTTATAAATAAAAAAATTCTTATTGGGGGGGGGGTGCGGTTCGGACCCCCCATCGGGTTTGGGTGATTAGCTATCATTGGACATAACGAACGTATAATAAACATGGTGCAGGAATCAGAAAGGGATGTTTCTTGGTTTTGAAACTTCATCATGGGGGGGCGAATGTAGGGAAATTTTTATATTTTGTATTTTTTTCGTGATATGGTCGAGCTTTTTCAGTTATTCATGAGCTTAGGGGAAAGCGTTAATTTACATATTTTTGTAACTGTTTTACATTTTGATGTAGTAAATTTTTCCACGGGTGGGGGGAAGGTTTTTTGCGGGGGTCATTACCACTCCATTACATTTTACAAAAAATTATGAATTCACCTATAATCAAATTGTTAGTTGAAGTTTTAAAAGCATGTTTTTTCAGGGGGATCAAATAAAGGCAACGAGGTGCACATGGGGATACAATTGGTGGGTCATTGTTTTGGGGGAAGGTCATTGGCCATTTAAAGATTTTGTTCGCAATTAACTTTTTGTTATAAAATTTGTTTTGGGCTAGAAAATTTGTGGTATTTTGAAATGACAAAAGTGTTGAATACAAGTTAGAAATACTTCGGGTTTTTGTAACAAAAAATAATTTTGCTAAAAATCCAATGGTATCGGTTTTTAATACGAATTTTCTTTTTAGGTAGGTTGGTTTTTCAATATCTTTGTGCATTGGTTTTTTATTATTGAAAACCAAGTAATAACGCTCCTCCCAAAAACCATTAATTTCCGCTGCCGACCTATTTTTTGGGAGGCGGGGTGTTACAGATTGGGTTCTAGAGGGCCCAATGGTTATAGAGAAACCAGCGGGGTCAAATGTTTTTTTGTGGTGGGGGAACTATAAAACCGTTTTTTCAAACTTTGCAATTCATTACAAATGGGGTTTTCACGGGGGGGGGAGACAATACATACCACTTAAGTTGTTTTTTGGCATTTGTTAGTTTACTAGGGGGTAGCTTACAGGAGGCATAGTACGGTGGTCATTTATTTTGTTAGGGAGGTAAGGGGTACAGTTTTTAACTATGTGGGGTTATATTGGTTATATATACAAAAGAGGAGTTTTACATTTTTTTCCAAATTAACTCATAATATTGATTTATATAAATGGGGGTATTTATATAAAATATGGGAAAACAAAAACTTTTTATTTGTTTGGGCCAAGGTAGTTTACTTATAAGGCCTCGTTAGGTTACTTATAAACGGCTTACCATAATACATTTAAGAATTCAAATAATATGATTATCCTTACCATATATTTTCATATTTATGGCCATGGAGCGGGGGCATTTAGTTATATTTACCTATACATTTTCATTTCTCCACCAAACCAACCTTTTATTTTGTCAGATCACGGGGGGTACTAGGTTATTATAAAAATAAAAACTAAAAATACTTAATCTTATTTTTTTCTCTTCATATTTGGGAAGGTTAATATGTGCCCTTCCATAGGAAATAACCCAGAATATACCCAAGGGAAAACCCCTACCACCCTTAACCCAAACATACCCAACCCAACCCACACAGCTGTTGGGACTGTTGGCTCAAAACTTAAGGGCCAATGATTCGGTGGGGGGGGGTGACCAAGGGCGTTTACCGGGGCTATATTAGCAGCCAACGTGATTTGCTGACAGAAGAAAGCAGGGAAAATTGGCGGGATTTATGCTGACAGAAGCAGGAATGGCGATGACAACCATACTTCTGGAACTGGTACGAGAAGGACTGAACGAGTTGCTAGAGAGTGCACTTACCAAGGCTTCATGAAATGCCAACCTCTATATTTCAAAGGCACTGAAGGAGTTGTCGAATTGACCCAATGGTTTGAAAGGATGAAACTATGTTCTGTATAAGCAACTACACTATGGAAAACCAAATCAAGTTTGCCACATGTACTCTTCTTGGAATTGCTCTAACGTGGTGGAACTCACACGTTAGGACTGTTGGTCATGACGTTGCATATGAAATGACTTGGACAGACCTGAAAAACAAGATGACTACCAAGTACTGCCCGAGGGGGGAGATTAAGAAGCTCGAGGTCGAGTTGTGGAATCTAAAAGTAAAGGGTACCGACGTGATAGGCTACAACCAATGTTTCCAGGAACTGGCATTGATGTGTGTCAGGATGTTTCCTGAAGAGTCTGATAAGATTAAGAAATATGTCGGTGGTTTGCCCGACATGATTCACGGAAGTGTTATGGCATCAAGGCCGAAAACCATGCAGGATGCTATTGAAATGGCAACTGAACTGATGGACAAAAAGATCAGCACCCTTGCTAAACGTAAAGCTAAGAATAATAGGAAACTTGATAACAACAATCAAGCTCAACAATAACCTCCCAAGAAGCAAGGTGTAGCTATAGCTTATACTGCTGGGTCTGGTGAAAGGAAGGAGTACGCTAGAGACAAGTGCAAGTTTCACCACAATGGCCTGCACCTGCAAAGTGCGCGAACTGCAAGCAAGTCGGCCATGATGACAAGGGATTGTTGGAAGACCTACAAGCTACTTAGAACTCAAAGGACCCTCCACATGCTATGAATGAGGGGACAAGGGCATTACATGGAGTGGATTGGCCGGAGTTGAAGAACCAAAAGCCATGGGAAACTTCAAGCTAGATGGTACTGAACAGCGTAGAGTGGTGGCTTGCCATTAGGAGGAGGAGAAATCGATCAAGACCTTAACAACATTGAAGATGAGATCGAAGCCTAAAAGATAAAGTTGTCTCGCTTTGCCTAGTAAACCCTAAGTTGGAACTATCTTAGACTTTATCTCCTTAGGAATTCTCGTTGTATTCCTCTTAAATTTACGTTGTACGAACGATTCCAAATTATCTATCAAATCTATGTATTGTAAAATTTCTGCCAATCTACTCCAATTCTCTAATTATTCATGTAAGCCATTCTAAAATCATAACGTTATTTTGACAAAAATGAGCAATGCATCGTTAGTCCTCAAATATACATAGCCTGGTTACCTATGTATAATTCAGGAAGGACCATGTCATGCTGAGAGTAGTCACCCTAAAACTTCTCGTCAAGGAAACAATATTCTATTTTGCGTGCACATTCATAGAAAGTATTTATCACGAGGAACCAAACTAATAATCATAATAACTAAGTAAACTCTTACACCACCTTACTATATAAAGTTGACATCATTTTATACAAAATTCTATTACCAAAAGTCAAGACGCATCCCTCGTCACCCTAGGACGGTCCACTAACAAGTTTACACGCCATTAAGGAATATACCAATTCACCATTTTCAACATCTACGTAACACCATAGAGCTTAGTAGTTACGACATCGCCATAGATAAATTCGTTAGCACCCTAAGAAAAATGTTATAACTAACGTGTTAAGCCAAAAGGAACGAATAAGCCTACTA
The DNA here is from genome assembly GCA_026074375.1 of Tanacetum coccineum. Classification (NCBI taxonomy): domain Eukaryota; kingdom Viridiplantae; phylum Streptophyta; class Magnoliopsida; order Asterales; family Asteraceae; genus Tanacetum; species Tanacetum coccineum. The sequence goes on along the minus strand of BQNB010044243.1, from coordinate 337 downwards.
GAAGCCGAGTCTTGGTCGCAACAATAAATATTAAACCAACATCACTGATCTTGAACACTCAAGTTAAAGCAATTTAGAAGGGAAATGCAAACGAGTTACCAAGCGTGGTAACAAAATTATCGAAAGACATAAAATAATAATAATAACAACTAGAATTATTACCACAACATCCATTTATTACTTGGAAATAAGATTACATAAGAACAAAAAGGAAATACAAGCTTTATTACAACCCTCCCCTAGCAATAATATCTAATCCTTCCAAAAGAGATCCACGCCCATAGCAAGAACGATGATGGGCATGAGAATCGCTAGAATAAAGGCCAGATATTGAAAT
>BQNB010044242.1:2586-45009 GCA_026074375.1 Tanacetum coccineum | reverse complement strand
CTAGTAACTAGATAGAATACACCTACACTTCTCATTTGCTAAGTGAAAAAGTTTACATATCCTCCCTTTGTCTCTCTTATAACCCACGGCCAAACTTTGTCTCTCTTATAACCCACGGCCAAACATCACCACCATAAACCATCCATACAAAATTTATTTACCACATTTATAAGTGTTCCTACATCATATCTAAGATATCCTAAGGTGTTTAGAAGGTTTGGTTTAAGTTTTACAAGTGTTAAAGCAAAAAGGTTCAAGATTAGGGTTTTGTTGAATCTTTGGATTAGGGTTTTCTAAGACTTGGAAGCTAGGGTTTGTTTGCTAAACAAGGGTTTAGACATTGTTGTTCATCACCACACATCATATTAAGATTATCTAAAAACCTTAATCTCTTTACATTCATGATTTTATGTGTATATAATGACTATGTAGTTAATCACCATCTAGGAAACTTATTTAACTTGTAAAATGGATTTTTACACTTGGTTATGATTTGGTATGCTTTTACATATGTTATATGAATGTTAATATCATGTAAGAATGGATGTATAGGTATTGTACAAGTATGGTTTATGTATAAAAAGAGTATATAAGCAAGTTACCTAAAAAGTATACTTATAAAAGTTAATGAACAAATAAGTATGTAGACATATGGATCTTGTGATTCTTGGACAATATTTGGACAAATAATGGACTAAGGACCTTAAGTATGCAATAAATGTGATATTAAAGGTTGTAATAGACTTGTAACAAGTGTACTAAACTAGAAAGTTACAAAATTAAGTTTAAACATGTTTTTAACAAAAACCTCAAAGGGTCTAATTTTAACATATTTATTTTATAATTTTATAAAATACTACATGTTACAAGGGTCGTAGGCATATAAAGAACTCGAAAACGGATTTATAACGAAGAAGATACGGCATTTACAAGTTACGCGATCATAATAAACGCGTTTATAAAAGAAATTTTATAAAAACTTTTTACGATTCACTTTTGATATATACAAATGGTTATTTTTCTCAGATATTACATATTTTTAGGATTTCAAAACATTAAGAATCATAATTTTTGGATCAATAACGAAGGAGTTATGAATTACGCAAGTTTACGATTATAAATACTTTTATAAAAGTTACTGTTCACATCAGATATATTTATTTTTAAAACATCATTAATTTGATAAAACTTTAAATTACAAAGACGTACTCGAAAGAATCACTAAAAACAGAGTTAAAACGAATAAACTACGACGTTTACGATAACTAAATTTATAAAAATCCATGAACAGTAAAAACCATTGTTCACCAGGGGACTCAAAATATTAAAATGTAATATTTTGATACATCGTCTTAATACAAAAGCGTGGACGTAAGAAACATAACAAACGGGCTTAAAACGAGAAAGATACGCACTATTTTATACTTGTGCACTATTTTCTGACGTGAATAGTGTTGGTTCGTTTTTAATATAAATTTTTGCGAAACATTTTAGAATCACTTACATAATATTTATACATGTCTTAAACTTTATAAATATTATTCTACAAGGGCGATTGAACTATTTATTCGATTATACGAGTACAATTACACGATTATTAATTATCAAATGCGATTCAAATGTTATTTCACAAACGCAACTAGATGGTGATGTAGCTATATAGAATTATATATGGTATTAGTTAATCAAAGTGCTTAGTACTCATACGACCTATAATGAATTAGGTTGCATTCGGGCGTTTTAGTGGCACATTTTCTATTATGTGATATACGTTGTTATTCATTCACTCGAGGTGAGTTTATAGCCCCACGTTTTACTTGTTTTACATATACTTTACAACTTTTGGGGTGAGAATATGCTTGTTACCGAACTCATTTACATGGCTGTTTTAAATTTATTACATGTGCATTTACAATTCATTTTACAAACTGGTCTACATACTCAAATGATTACGGATTAGCTTAAGCGGATTGAACTGTGAATTACTTGGAGGGTAAGCGCGAATGTTATAAAATAGATCTATTCGGGTGTGACAGCCCCATTTGGGTGGTTAGCTATCACTGGGAAAATGAACGTTATAGCATGTCGGAGCACAACATTTACACGAACACGAACAATTACGGTGCCTTGAATAAAGTGGCATATATATGAGTCTACACATCAGTTCATGAACTTAGAGTAATCGTAATCATTGTTTTATACACATAGGAATATTTACGTTGCCTTGAATAAAGTAGCAATACATACTTTGAATAATGGTGGTCTAACTATACATAACGTTTTGGTGACTATTTGGGGATTTAAATGGTCATACATACTTTACAACTCTTTGGTTTATAACATTCATACATACATTTTGGGGAACATACAAGGATTGGAACGGTCATACATACTTTACGAACTTTGGTTCAACATTTATACGTAAACAAACCTATGAACTCACCAACATTATGTTGACACTTTTTAAGCATGTTTTTCTTAGGTGAATTAGATGTTTGGATTATGTGATGTGCATTAAAGTCTACATAATTCAAGATTTCTTTTCAAACGACACAGTTAGAGGTCGTTCTTTCATGACTTGAGCAATGGTATTATGAAGTAACGCTCCCGGAAACATATTCCGCTGCGACGCATTTTTCGGGGTGTTACAGATTGGTAATCAGAGCCAAGGTTATAGAGAACTAGGTTGCATATCTTACCTAGACTATAACCATTTTCAACTATCACATTTTCAAAAGATTTTAACGGGACATACATACATTGTTTGTTGCATTAGTTGGTCATACTAGATGCTTACATGATTCATATACGTGTTCATATTATAGTACATATATTACTATGAGGTCTTACGTATATATATATATACATAGATGTGTTTACATTCTTTCACAACATACTCTACAAATTATTTATATAAGGGTTATTTATATGAATACTAGAACATTCTCAAAACATTACGAATAACGCGACAGTCCAAAAACTCTTACACGACTTTAACATATTATCTCGCAACATTTCACCTTTGGATCAAATTTTAGAACTAGACTAATTTTATTACTCTTCTGATTTTGAAGATAATGGCACCAAAAAGAACCACGAGGTCAACACCAACCACGACTACCACCACCACACCTGTCACCAATGCCCAGCTTAAGGCATTAATCGACCAAGGCATTGTCGATGCATTGGCAGCACGTGATGCTGACAGAAGCATGAATGGCGATGACAGCCATAATTTGAGAACGGGTGTTAGAAGGACAAAATGAGTTGCTTGTGAGTGCACTTACCCAGACTTCATGAAGTGCCAACCTCTAAATTTCAAGGGCACTGAAGGAGTTGTCGAATTGACTAATGGTTTGAGAAAATGGAAACTGTGTTTCGTATAAGCAACTGATCTGTGGAAAACCAAATCAAGTTTTCTACTTGTACTCTTCTTGGAAGTGCTCTAACGTGGTGGAACTCCCATGTTAGGACTGTTGGTCACGATGTTGCATATGCAATGACTTGGACAGACCTGAAAAAGAAGATGACTGACAAGTGCTGCCTGAGGAGCGAGATTAAGAAGCTCGAGGTCGAGATGTGGAACTTGAAAGTAAAAGGTACCGACGTGATAAGGTACAACCAACGTTTTCAGGAACTGGCATTGCTGTGTGTTAGAATGTTTCCTGATGAATTAGATAAGATTAAGAGATATGTCGATGGTTTGCCCGACATGATTTACAGAAGTGTGGTTACATCAAAGCCTAAGACAATGCAAGAGGCAATTAAAATGGCAACAGAACTGATGGACAAGAAAATCCGCACTTTTGCTGAACGTCAGATAGAGAACAAAAGGAAGCAAGATGATAACAACAACCAAGCTCAACAACAACCTCCTAAGAAGCAAGTTGTGGCTATAGCTTATACCGCTGGGTCTGGTGAAAGGAATGAGTATGCTGGAACTCTACCGTTGTGCAACAAGAGCAAGTTCCATCACAATGGCCAGTGCACTGTAAAGTGCGCAAACTACAAGAGAGTTGGTCATTTGACTCGAGACTATAGGAGTCCTGCTGCTACTAACAATCAGAGAAACCCCACTTGCTATAAATGTGGGAATCAAGGGCATTATAGGAGTGATTGCCTGAAGTTAAAGAACCAAAACCATGGAAACCAAACTGGAGGTACTGGAGCACGTGGAATGGTGCATGCCTTAGGAGGAGGAGAAATCAATCAAGACCTTAACAACATGGAGGATGGTATCAATGCTTAGACTCTATTTTTAAGAATTCTCATTGTATTTTTCTTAAATTCTCGTTGTGTTGTACGAATGATTTCAAATTATCTATTAAATCTATGTATTTTGAATTTTCAATTCTCTAATCATTCATGTAAGCCATTCTGAAATCATAACGCTATTTTGACAAAAATGAGCAATACATCGTTAGTCCTCAATTATACATAGCTTGATCACCTATGTATAATTCAGGAAGGACCATGTCCATGCTGAGAGTAGTCACCTTAAAACTTCTTGTCAAGAGACAATTTTCTATCAAGTTTTGCGTGCGTATTCATAAAATGTATTTATCACGAGGAATCAAACTAATAATCATAATAACTGAGTAAAACTCTTACACTACCTTACTATATAAAGACTAAAAAAAGTTATAACTGACACGTTAAGACGACACGTTAAGCCGAAGGGAACGAATAATCTACTAGGAGCCGAGCCTTAGACAAACAATAATTATTAACCAACGTCACAAATCTGACGCTCAAGATAAAGCACTTTGAGAAGGGGAATGCAACGAGTTACCAAGCATGGTACCACGAAATTATCGAAAGACATAAATAAAAATAACAAATAGACTTAATTACCACAACATCCTTTATTATCTTAGAAATAAGTATTACATAAGAACATAACAGAAATACATAGTTTATACAACCCTCTCCTAGCAATAATATCTATCCCTTCCAAAATAGATCCACACCAATTAACAAGGACATTAGGGGTACGAGAATCGCTAGAAATAAAGGCCAGATACTAAAATTCTTCTTTGTATGGGACGTAGGCAAGATAAATGCCAGTTCTCTACCAGCGGCCAGGCCATTGGCCAAGAGTGTAATGATATGCAACAATTTTGAGGATCTGGATAGAGCAAATTTAGTGAAAGATTTAGTGTTGTGTGGAGAAATTGGAGGAAAAATATTTTGGTATTTAGAGGGAATGGTTACCATTTGGTCCCTATTCAGTGACCGTTGAGTCCAACTGTTCATGACCGTTAGGGTCACTGTTCATATAAAAAAATATTTTACCCACACACCTCTTCATTAACACATTCCAGAAGGCAACTCCAACACTAAATTTGTGACAAAATTCTTTTAAAAGTAAATTAAACAGGAGAGGGAGTACAAGTAACACCTCGTGTTTTTAAGGGTCCATTATACGTCGTCCAATAAATCAGCTATTTATTTTAGTATTGTAACTCGTTTGCTTTAAAATGAAACCGTTAAGTGTATAAATCCGGCGTAAGCTACACAAATTTATCATTCGATGTAAACGGCATCAAAACAATAAAAATAGTTACAGCAAGTCCAAGTGTTTAAGTAATTATTTTGAGAATAATTATAACTTTGTTAATTTTATTTTTATTGGTTGGGTAAAGTTTTACTTTTCGCGATAAAATAACGTTTAGCATTCCCTTAAGCCACCAAAAATTTTCTAAGCTTCAACAAATACCCACAAATTATACCCAATACCAAAAAATTGACAAATTACTTACATATAAATCACATGTGCCGGATAGGGCTGAAAAACCCAAGGAAAATACTTAATATCTAGCTACGTCTTGTACCAATTATCAACTCATTAAAGCTTACTAAACTTTGACTATGTTGATCGCGCGCACCATTTTCTTCCTTGATTCCTCCTCCTTGTCCAAGCATAGTGTAATTTAACCTAGAATTATTTAAAACTATTACAAGAAGTATATAAGGCATTCACATAGTAGAAGTAACACACACATCTCATTTGCTAAGTAAAAAACCAACAAAAACTCTCTCTTTTCTTTCTCTCCTCCTAATGCCACGGCTAAAACTTCACCACCTACCTACACCATACATAAAAATTTAGTACCAAATTTCCAAGGTTCCTACATCATATCCAAGAATATCCTAATGTGTTTAGAAGGTTTGGTGTAAGGTTTTACACGTGTATTAAAGCAAGAAATTCACGTTAGGGGTTTTGTTGAAATTAGGTATTTTTCAAGGTGTTGATAGCTAGGGCTTTTTTGCTAAATAACAAGAGTTTAGATCTTGTAGTACATCACCAAAATACATCATATTAAAAGGTTTATCTAAAAACATTAATTCTCTTTACATTTGTGATTTTATGCATATATGATGTTATATAGTAAAATCACCATCATAAGGAAACTTATTTAACATTGTAAAATGGAATTTTTACACTTGGTTATGTTTTGGTATCTTTACAAATTTAATATGAATATTAATATCATTTAAGAATGGATGTATAAGTATTGTACATGTGTGTTTAAGTATAAAAAAGAGTATATATAACAAGTTACCTATAAAAGTGTACTTATTAAAGTTTATGAACAAAAAAGTAAATGTAGAACTTAAGGATCTTGGTGATTCTTTAACAATATATTAGACAAATGATGGACTAAGGGACCTTCAGTAATAAGACAATATGATATTAAGGGTTGTAATAGACATGTAACAAGTGTACTAAACTAGAAAGTTACAAAAAAACAAGTTAAAAACATGTTTAGAAGAGACGACAAAAACCTCAAAGGGTCTGATCAAATTCGAATTTTAACATATTTATTTTATAATGTTATAAAATACTACTTGTTACAAGGATCGTAGGCATATAAATAACTCGAAAAACGGATTTATAATGAAGAAGATACGGCATTTACAAGTTATGCGATAATAAACGCGTTTATAAAAGAAATTTTATAAAAACTTTTTAAGATTCACTACTGATATATAAAAATGATTATTTTTATCAGATAGTACATATTTTTAGGATTCCAAAACATTAAGAATCATAATTTTTGGATCAATAACGAAGGAGTTATGAATTACGCAAGTTTGCGATAATAAATACTTTTATTAAAATAATTTTATAAAAGTTATTGTTCACATCAGATATATTTATTTTGAAAACATCAATAATTTGATAAAACTTTTAATTACGAAGACGTACTCGAAAGAATCACTAAAAACGGAGTTAAAACGAATAAACTATGACGTTTACGAGTTTACGATAACAAAATTTATAAAAATAAATTTATAAAAGACATGAACAGTAAAAATCACTGTTCACCAGAGGACTCAAAATATGAAAATGTAATATTTTGATACATCGTCTTAATACGAGAATGTGGACGTAAAGAACATACCAAACGGGCTTAAAACGAGAAAGATACACACTATTTTATACTTGTTCACTATTTTCTGACGTGAATAGTGTTGGTTCGTTTTTAATATAAATTTTTGCGAAACATTTTAGAATCACTTACATAATATTTATACATGTCTTAAATTTTATAAATATTATTCTACAAGTGCGATTGAACTACTTATTTGATTATACGAGTACAATTACATGATTATTAGTTATCAAATGCGATTCAAATGTTATTTCACAAACGCAACTAGATGGTGATGTAGCTATGTAGAATTATATATGGTATTAGTTAATCAAAGTGCTTAGTACTCATATGACCTATAATGAATTAGGTTGCATTCGGGCGTTTTAGTGGTGCATTTTCTATTATGTGATATACGTTGTTATTCATTCACTCGAGGTGAGTTTATAGCCCCACGTTTTACTTGTTTTACATATACTTTACAACTTTTGGGGTGAGAACATTCTTGTTACCGAACTCATTTACATGGTTGGTTTGAATTTATTACATGTGTATTTACAATTCATTTTACAAACTGGTCTACAAACTCAATTACTTATTTTAGGACGAAATACATTGCTTGTTTCACTTTATTTTTAAAAACAAGGACATTACTTTACTTTTACCCAAATGATTACAGATTAGCTTAAGCGGATTGAACTATGAATTACTTGGAGGGTAAGCGCGAATGTTATAAAATAGATCTATTCGGGTGTGACAGCCCCGTTCGGGTGATTAGCTATCACCGGGCAAACAAATGTTATAGCATGTCGGAGCACAACATTTACACGAACATGAACAATTATGGTGCCTTGAATAAAGTGGCATATATATGAGTCTACGTAGCAGTTTTATGAACTTAGAGTAATCGTAATCATTGTTTTATACACATAGGAATATTTACGTTGTCTTGAATAAAGTGGCAATACATACTTTGAATAATGGTGGTCCAACTATACATAACATTTTGGTGACTATTTGGGGATTTAAATAGTCATGCATACTTTACAACTCTTTGGTTTATAACATTCATACATATGTTTTTGTGACTAATTGGGGATTGAAATAGTCATGCATACTTTACAACTCTTTGATTTATAACATTCATACATACATTTTAGGGAACATAAAAGGATTGGAACGGTCATACATACTTTACGAACTTTGGTTCAACATTTATACTTAAACAAACCTATGAACTCACTAACTTTATGTTGACACTTTTTAAGCATGTTTTTCTCAGGTGAATTAGATGTTTGGCTTATGTGATGTGCATTGGAGTCTAAATAATTCAAGATTTCTTTTCAAATGATACTGTTAGAGGTCGTTCTTTCATGACTTGTGCAATGGTATTATGAAGTAATGCTCCCGGAAACATATTCCGTTGCGACCCATTTTTAGGGGTGTTACAACTACCATATTGTAAATACAAACAAACTAACTAGTGTGGTGTTGTTTTATGCAAAGAAGTTGTACCCTGCATAAGTGGGAGAAATCTTTATTATGTGCAAGGAACAACTTAGAGCAACATGACTAATGGTTTCTTGACTGCAAAGTAAGAAAGCTATTACTCTACTAGGACTCCTACACATTTAATGTATGTAGCCCTATTAAGAGAATGTGTCAAGACAAAATGATAAGCTACATGATTATGTTTTCTTAGAAATCATAAACATGGAGTTAAAGATTAAGTTGAAATTACTATTAATTTACTTTAGTTTAACAATTGTTATGTCTCCTTGTTAAGACATATACATTAAGTCCTTTACTTATGAAAAGACTAATGACGTAAAGTAAAAAAGTTATCCTGTTATGTCTTCTTGTTAAAGACATGTACATGAAGTCATTGATTTGGTCAAAAACTTATAACGAATAGTAATGTATTGGATGTTTATGTCTACTTGTTAGTACATACACCTTAAGTCATTGACTTGCTCTAAAGACTTATAAAAGGATGCAATTGGGTTAGTAATACCATTGATACCATTACGTTTTAACTTAAGTTGGTATAATAGGAAAAGCCATAAAAGTATAAGATTAATCTTATTGGAGTACCACATTTTATGGTATGTTCAACAAGGGTAATCAAACTATATATTGATATGATTTTGATTCATGATGACCTTAAACTTATTTAACTCCTAAAAGAGATCAAGGTTAGATAATTGAGTATGTCATGGATATACCCAATTAGACTCCAACCTAGAAGGTTAAAATAAGATAAATGAGATGTATCTCATAACAACCCACAATTTTCATCAATGTAAATATCCATGTATTAAATTAGATGCACTGTAATATCCATATATTATATATATACCACCTTTTTACAGGGAAATTTTTGCTCTATCTCATTATGCAACGTAACTTGCATCTCTAAAGTAAACGAGCTCACGCAACCTCTATCAATGCTATCTCTATCTATGTTTATATCATGTAAACATCCTAATATATCAAGTCTATATCTTAATATCATTTTTACCAAGTACATTATCCATTTAACGTACTTTTCAAAACGTTATATCAAAACAAGCATTAAACGTTAACGTTTATATCAAAACCCTAATTATATGTAATGTATACATATAAAATAAATGTACAAGCCTTTAAAGAATGTGTACAAGTATCATAGCATAAAATTTGAATATCTTTTCCCTCCTAAATCAAGTTACAACTTTCTAAAACACAATGTATAAGTCAATAATGCAAGAAAGTCAAACTAGGTCATTTTACCTCCAAATTCATTCTAGTTTCTTACCACCACTTTAGCTCAAGGTACAAGCACTTAATGCATGACTTCTAAACTCTAAACCGAATCCTTAAATCATTCTAAAACCTAATCTAAATCCCTAAACCCTAAACGAAACCCTAAAACCGTAATTTTACTTTAAACCTAAAACTAAACCCTAAAACTTAAAACTAAGCCCTAAACCTTAATCCTAAACCCTAAACCTTAATCCTAACACTAATCCTAAACCTTAAACTATCTTAAAACCTAACCCTAACTCAAATTCAAAACTCTAAACTCTAACCCGAGACCAAACTAAACCCGACACCTCTTTTTATCTTATTTTGACCCATTTTAAGCAACCAAGCACCTCAAGCACCTCCATGACCTCACCTTTATGTCACCAAACAGCTTACAAGAACATCCATCATCACCCTTAAGCTCCAAGGCTTCTAGACACCACCTTGTCACCTCCTTGTAGCCAAAAACCCTCATACACCTTCCACCATTCAAATCTACACTCCTAGCTCTCAAGACCTATCATACTAGCTTCCATGAATCATCTATCCTAGCCTTGACACTAATCAAAACACAAAACTTAGCCACCAAGGTGTTTTTACCCCTATATATAGCCGAAACATTCACCCCTTTCAAATCACACCTCAAACTCATCTCACACACTCAAATGGAGTTCTAGCCATTCCCTAGCAGCAATAGAAGATCAAGAGAAGTCCCTAAGCTTAGAATAGAAGCCAAGAAGCATGAAAAACGAAGTCTTGAAGCCATTTCTAGGCGTACGAGTCATAAAAACCCATTTCGGCCCATTTTAGCTCAAGTAAGCCTAAGATCTTGTTCCATAAACTTATAATCTGTATTAGAGTGTTCATAATACTCTTAAGATCATATATAAACTCTTGTTTGAAGCTTTGAATCCTCAAACCTATGCGTTTTTGGTTAAAACCCTAAAAATGACCCGTTTTGATTTTCTAGCTAACGAGTCCTTTTTCTAAACTTTTGTTATGTTAGAACATATTATTTTAGCTTATTCTAATAAGCTATAACCTGCAAATATCATTTGGAATCCATTGAGAACACACACTTTTCTGGATACTAAAACAATATGCCTAGACCTCCTTTTATAGCATAAGGAGTCAAGGCTTTACATGGAAACTATTTAAAAGATATTAATGAGTTTGACCAAATCTTTATCGTCGCTATTATAAGCAAAGGAGACAAGGCTTTACTTGGTAAACTAAATTAAAAGATATAATAGAGTTTTGACAAAATCTTTAATCTCTTTTTTGACCAAAACTTTATTTTCTTCTACATCTTGTAGAATCCTACAATGACGACTTTGGTCCTTTTGTTTCCATCTTGTTTCATTCGTGTTTTGTCTTATCAACTCAAATATAATTCCCAACAATCTTCCCCTAGTTGATAATGACAAAACCAAATAAGCACGAACTTCCCCTGAAGTTAATATATGAATGAAAACTTCCCCTTAAGCTACCAAGGATCTACAAGTTGCAAATCATCAAATCTTCTTCCCTTTTTTGTCATCATCAAATCGGGGACTAAAGTATCAACTACTTCGATCTTCACAACACTCGAACCAATATTGCACTTCTAATACCAAGCCTTCTATCATCCTGCAAAGTTACCCACCATTAAGCACAATAAGAAAAAATGAACTTGAGTATAGACCTCACTCACACGAAAGTCAGGTATAATAATGACTAGTAGTAGCAAAAACCTTCACCTCGATGTAGCATGTAAATGGTTAAACATTTTAACATTAAGCTTCCCCTGAAACCCATATGTTAACCATTTCTTGAATCTTCAATTCTGTAGGCTCTATGTAATAATTACTGATGAAGAAAATTAAGTATAACGAACTTGATGCTGAAGTAGAACAACCTAGAACTCGTGTCCTTAATATCATGTTTAATCCAAACTGGGCGAGACGTCGAACTCATTACCAAGAAACCAAATATATAAGTAGAATCACAATCTCTTGACAAAAATCCTCATGCTATGGAACAACATAAAGGTAAATTGATAGCGAAAGTGTGGGTTATCGATGGGGGGGGGTAGCACGGGCGATGAGGGGGGTGGGGCGACTGGAGAGAAGTGGGTGGGCGGATGAGCATATAGCCGTGGTATATGGTGGTCGGGGGGTATGGGGTGGGGTTAGTGGGGGTGTGGACGTTGAGGGGTTGGTGTGGTGGTGTTCGGTTGGCGTATTAATTAATGATTTTTACTGATAGGAGGTCAGCGTCACATTCGTTCGTTGAAACGTTATAAGCACGAACAAGTTACCTCCTCCTAAAAGGTATGATAAAACACAAACCCAAATAATTCCACTTCAACTTCAAATAGGTCATAAACAACCTTCTTCGTAACCAATTCGAACAAATAATCCAAAATACGAGCCTTTGAAACTTTTAGGAACATTTAAACCAAAAACCTTCCAGAACAAAAACTTCGACACATCTTTTCTTCATAAAGTCGACACCAACAAAAACCTTGAACAATCCTAGATATCGAGAGCCACGAGGCTCTGATACCAATTGTGAGTCCCAGGAACTGAAACAGATATTTGCATGACCGCTTAAGAGGGTGATAGCCAACTTATATAAATACAGATTGACTATAGAGAAACACTAACTATGAATACTTATTGTATATGCGGAATCTACACAATAGTATTAAGAAGAACAAATGAATTTAACTAAACTTGTGATTTCATTAATCTGCTATTAATGGTTACAGATTACTAACTATGAAAACTACTGTATGAAGTGTGTGAATGATATTGGAAGTGATCATTTTCTCTAAACCCCACGGCCTCCTTTAATATGTTAAGGAGTCCAAGTAGGTTACAAAGACTATTAATACTTTCTATATTATTCTACATCAATAGTATTAATGGTTTCCATAATTCCTAGTCAAACCATTCAATATAATTAATACACATTAATGCATTTCCTAATAAACCATGTAACTAACTATTAGCATTAATGTGTTCTTCCATCTTGTTGTAACTCTTCATCAACATAATAACTCAACATTAATGTTTTAAATCATAAAGTCTTCAATCATCATTAATGTCTTCAATTATCATTAATGTCTTCAATCAACATAAAATCTTCAATCATCATTAATGTCTCTAATCAACATTAATGTCTTTAGTTGAAACTTCTCTTTTATCATTGACTAGTAGGAAGCATTAAAATTTAGAGCATATTAAGAAAGACTTTTAATTCCACAATCCTCCCCTAAACTTGATATTCATTTAGATTAATCATCAAGTTTCTTCATTAAAAGCTTCTTAATCTCCAGGAGGATGCTTCCAAACACTTCTTTACATCTTAAGTTGTTTTATGATTAATTTACGAATCAAGGTAATATCTTCATCAGCAACAATATCATTTATCCTCCCCTGTTTGGATGCATCATCACCCAAGCTGTCTTTATCACCAGAGGACTTTTACTCTTGCAGTCAAACCAACTTTGTATAGTCTTTTCACCTTATGAGTTCTTGACCTTCTTCTTTTCAAGCTTGCAATCTTACTTTGTTGAGAGGTCTTTGTATTCTCCAAATCAAGAACCATGGTAAGAAAATTGGATTACATAATTCCTAACAATCCTCCCCTAAACTTGAACTTCACTTGTTAACTTCAAGTTTCTTCTGATTGAGCTTTTGAGGATTGTATCCAAGCACTTCTTGACTGCATTCTTAATCTTTATGATCATCTGCTTTGTGATTTTATTGTAAGCAGATCATACTTTCGCTTTCAATCTTAAATTTGCATCTTATGTCTTCTGCATCACAGCTACACAAGCAACATCCAACTAAGTTGGCTTTGTAGTTTTTGGCAAACTACCAGCCATAAACGGATTTGATATTCCTTTACCAGTAGCCGTTTGCTCTGGGATAGTCAACTCTTTATTGCAAAATATGGTGAGTTGATTACCATACAGTTTTTGGTAAACTGTCAACCATCAACGGAATTGACTTGTCTTTACCAAACACCATTTGCTTTTGGACTAGCCAATGCTTCATTGCCATAACATGGTGCATTCATAAAGCGGGGGCCCGGGCACCACAGGGGGGGGGAACACACAATTTTATTTTTTAGCAAACTATCAGCTATCAACAGATTTGAGTAGTCTTTACCAAGAACTGTTTGATCCTGGACTAGCCAACTCTTAACCATGAAGCAAGGTGAGTTAAGAACCCTACAATTTTTGGTAAATTGTCAACCATAAACGGATTTGAGAAGTCTTTACCACAAGCCATTTGCTTATGGACTAGCCAGTTCTTATGCCTATTAAGCATGGTGAACTGATGACCATTTGTTGTGTGGTGATTAAACCAACACTTAACAAACCTTCTCATCTCCATTTAAACTTGATGATAATAAATTCAGTTAAGAACAAACTAAAAGTAATTCAGTTTTGTCTAAATCATCTGAGAACCAAAATATGTGTTTGTTCGATATCGTGTAAAACTAGCAGCAATAATCTTTAAAGCTAGGCCAGGTAGTAACTGCTTAATGATAGGGCACACTAACTCCAGATTAAAGGAATCACTGATTTGGCCTTACAGGAGGCCTTTTGTTGCTTTCCTTTCTGACAAGCAACACAAGTGTGGTCATTTTGAAATTTTTTTAAAGGTAAACCTCTTACAAGGTTTCCCTTTACAAGTTTGTTTAAGTTTTTAAAGTTAACATGACCCAACCTCCTATGCCATTTGTTAGATTCATCAATTGTGGCCTTTGCAATTAAACAAGCTAAACCTCCTGAAGGAACAATGTTCTCTAAATTGAAACTGTACATATTGTTTTGTCTAGGGATTCTAAGTAATACTTGATTTTCATCAGGTAACTTAAATTCAAGAGACAAAACAAGACATTCAAAGTCAGTAAATAGAACCTTGTTCTTTTTGTCACACATTTGTGACATAGAAAAGAGATTAAAATGCTGTAGTTCTTTCACAAAGCACACATCCTCAAAATCTAACTTTCCTGTTTTTATTTTACCTTTACCAGTTATGTAACCTTTACTTCCTCCAAAAGCAACAGGGCCACCATTAAAGTCTTGATATTCAGCAAGGTAGGCCTTGTTTCCAGTCATGTGCCTGGAACATCCACTATCAACAATCCCTTTGTTCTGTAAAGCTCTTTGTGGATAATCCTGCACATTAAATAAGAGAGATTAGTTTCTCTTAGGGACCCAAGCCTTTTTGGACTTGGGTCTGCCTAGTGGATCTTTGAAAGTAACACAATTTTTAGTATTTGATCCACCATTGTATTTGGAGACTTTGTGTTTTGCCGGTAATGTCTTTTGGCATCCTCCAATTACAACCTGCTGAGGGCTTAACAGCAGTTTCCCTTTTTCCCCCAACAACACTAACTGCATTTACCTCAGCAGTATTAACTTTTTGATATGAAAAATTAGTTCTAAGTGCTGTTGTTCTATTAAATGGCTTTCTAAAAGGTGAAAGAGTTTTATGAAAACCAGCTTTTGGTCTAGCATTATTCACAATAGGCTTAACAGTATTAACTTTCCTAGCAGCATTAGTTGGTACTGTGCAGTGTCTGTTAAAATTATGCTAGCAGGACTAACTTTGTTAGTACGCTGGTTCTACATATTAACTTGAATCTTGCCCGTTCTATTAGTACGGCTTTTAGAACAAATTGGTTTTGATGATTCACTCTTTGCACATTGTTCCATACTGGCCTAATCTCCCTTTGACCAGACCCCTTACTCATCCTATTGTTTAATTCAGCTTGTTTAGCCATCCTTTTCTCATGGAAATCACAATCTCTAATAAGATGGCTAAAACTTCCACATACAAAACATGCCTTTTTGGTAAAACCATATCCCAAACCCTGTTTTTCAGCCATTAAACCACTACAATCCTTTTTGTCAGGGGGGGGGGGGGGGGGTGGTTGTGGGTTTGGGGGGGGGGGGGGGGGGGGTTTAGGACTCTGACTACATGTGTTTTGTTCTTTACAGTTTGCCTAGGAGTTTTTACATGCTTAACAGTATTAATAAAAGCAAAACTAGGTGTTTCTTGTTCTTTTGTGGGTAGAGACACATAGTTCGACTTCAACTATCTGATCTCAATACTCCCTCAATGATAGAGCAGTCAGATCAAACTTTAGGTAACTTACTACTTAAATTCATTGACACTGGTTCATGCATAGATTCATGTAGTTTCTTCACAAATTTAGATTCACAAGTAGTAAAGTCACTGCTCCTAGCATCAGATTCACTAGGTTTAGATTGCTTTGGACCATATGTAAATCGTGAGTCATCTATTTCTGTATCAGGTCCAGAAGGGATGTATATCCTGTCATTGGAGGGGGAACTACATTCATCCCCTTTGCATATCTATCATTCACATGACTATCTTCTATATCACTTGTCCTACTAACAAACACACTTTGTAAAACTTCATTTTCATAACTTAAAACACCTTTAATTCATTTATCACCATACCCAAAGTCCAGCCTTATCCCTAAGCACTCATCTAACTATTTAGCAAAATATTAAGATTTTTAGAAAGTTGTGCCATTTTTCTACTTTAGCTTTTAATTCTTCTTTTTCTTTTTCATTCACTTCTGCCATAATTTTCTTATGGTATTTAAGGACAATCAGTTTTTATCATCTAAGTCAATTTTCATAAACCTTATCTTTACCTCTTACCAAAGTTTGATCTTTTGTTGATGAGCAACTAATTGGTGGCTTTCAAACTTTCATTAAAAGCTTGAGTATATGCCTATATTTTCTATATTGGCCACTCCAAGTTGTTCCCCTCTTTTCATCATACAATTTTTTTTAATTACATAGACTCCTTTACATTCTTTTGAACAAAAGTTACCTCTGTGTCGAGCCTGAACTCGCACAAGCCATCAAGCATATTCTCATTATTCCATCTCTGAGTGACTGGTCCAAATCAACACCTATCCATCAAGATCACAAAGCTTTAGAGTCCTCCGTTTACCAACCTCCACCCATTTTCATTATCCTTTAATTCCCAGTGTCCAAGCATCTCTCCTCCTAATATCTTGGATTCCCTGTGGATCTGCACTCTCTAGCAAAAATGCCTTGTCTTGTGACAACTATAAGCACTCGACTTTGGTTTTTCAAAAAACCCCCCTAAACCGTTCCTTGCATCAAATTATAGCTTTCTACATGTCTTTTTGTAGAAATTTTTCATTCTCATGGAAATCATGGTCACCTGCCATTTCAAGTCCATTTCTTCTAAATCAAACTCATCAAGCTGTTCTAGATCTTCATGATCCAATTATGGGCAACTGGATTAATTTGCAAGTAAGGAGTATGATAAAGGATGTTCATATTGTGAGTTATGACCAAAAGAATTAGAAACACCATAAGCGGTACTAACATCATTAGTACTGCTAGTGTTCTCTGAAACAAATGCCACATTCTGCGTGCTAGAAGATGATGCAGTAGAGCCTTTAACATCAGACTCAAAGACTCTAAGATTATTATACAGATCATCAAAACTGAGACTGTCTACTCCTGGCTTGGTTCTCAAGATTAAGGAAACTTGAGACCAGGCAGAAGGTAGAGACCTTAGGAATTTCTGATTTGCATCTTCAGTGAGACGCCTGCACCATGAATCTCTAGTTAACTCAGAAGACTCTGAAACCTGTCATAGCCTTTATGTAGCCCTTCTGAGTTTGATACAGAGAAGCCTTCAAACTGTTGCTTTAGAATATACTTCTGCATCTTCTTTGATTCAATCATATTCCACCAAATCTCTAGATTTTGATAGGCTTCCCATATTTTCTTTTTAGCATCATTTAGTTTAATGAAATTTTTAGCAAGATGATAAGCCATAAGCAAAGTGGTCCTTGCTTTTCTTTCTCTTTCTCTGGCTAAAATTTCTTCTGCAGTCTTGGGAGGCAGAACCTTTATTAAACCATTTGTATCAGTTGAGACACTCACGGGACCATTTCCTCTTTGAATAACTTTCCAAATAGGATAGTCTGTATGAGCTAAAAATGTTCCATTTTTATGACCCATATGTCATATTCTCCTTTATTAAGAATAGGAAGTTTGATGGTTGAAACAGTGTGAGAGGTTTGTTGTGTTGGTGTTTGTGATGGTGGTGGTGGTGGTGGTGGTGGAATATCATCTTCTGATCCAGCCATTGAATAGCTTTGTAAGATAAAGGTTTATAACTGGTTTTTGTTCTTCTTACTCAGAGTTTCTCTACAGGCTCTGATACCACTTGTAGATCCCTTTGAATATAGATCTTTCTACCTTGCTAAGGGTTGTAGCCAATATGGATAGATCCACACAAACTATGGGAGAAACAATGACTATAAACACTATAAGTTATACGGAAACTAACTTATAATGCTAAGAAGAACAATGAATATTGATAACTAAACTTTTGTATTAATCTGTTAAAACGATTACAGATTACTAACTATGAGATATGAGATTGTATATGAGATATGTATTCTCTAATGCCGTAGGGTTCCTTTTATAGACCAAGGATAAACCCTAACAGACTTACAAAATGCGTAAAAGATAATGCGTATCTTTTCCTATAATATCTCATGCATATCTCTTAAACGGTACTAACTATTTTATACTATCAGTACTAACTAACTGATCAATACTAAATATTTTGTACTGTCAGTACTAATTACAACTATCAGTACTAACTAATATAACTAACGGTACTAAGTTAAGAATGCATAATTCCTAACAGATAAGTTATCGGTTCTTTTTCACTGTCCCTCTTCATGATCGTGAACCTTAACAAACAGAGATAGAAAATAAAGCATAAGCTTAAAAATTCGAAAGAATAAAAATCATATTACATAAATACTATAAAACTCATGTCTGCGCGTTGTACCTTGCTGCAATCTCTAAGTAAACATCAGAAAGCTTTTCTCCAACAACTAAGTACATTGCAGCGGCTTCTAACTATAAGAAAATATTAAACATTTTCAGCAACAGGCGCTTACAAACAAAATAACTCTTCGTATTCATAAAATGCAGAAAAGACAATTTTCCACAATGAGATCACTACTATCAAAATTCAGAATTCATATACATTGCAGAAAGGAGACAGGCCCATCGCTTAATAACCTCTATATATATTTAGAATGAAAAGTTCAAAGAGCTCAATTTACCTCCAAATTGAACGTTGTCACACCCCGTAAATTCCCGGTTAGTATTCCGACCCATTCCGGTCATTTACTTTTAAATTTTATACGTTACATTAAATCTGACAGTTTACCGGAAAGTTAAATTACGTAAAACTAAAAAACGTCATCGGACGCGTCCCGGCATCGATTATTAATTAATTTAGGCTTAATATGAGATATTTTAGCTTTCCTGAGTGTTTCGTGATTTTTATCACTATAATTCCCGATAAATAAATTTTAGGGTTTTATATATCTCTAAATTGTTGTTTTTCGCATTTTGTTACCAAGACGGAACCCCGGAAACATCTAAATCGGATTATTTCGTAGTGAGAAGGACGTCAATGGTATCTGGAGGTAATCTTGAGACAGCAGCTAGGGTGTAGATGTTGGGGAGGGTGGGGGTGTCTACACGTTCTCTGAGCGCGACATCAGATTCAGACACATACATGATCATGCATGGATTTCCTCTCTTGTCCACAACAAACTCTCTTGAGATTTACTGCGTGTGACTAGTTTTGGAAAACGATCGATAAGTGCATAGTAGCGTCAAAAACAATCTTGGCACTTGAAATTAAATCATCCATACTCCACTAACTCAAAATTTGAATTCTTGACATGCATGTGAAGGAAAGTGACATCTTTGTTGCCTAGTAACTTGCATGCATGCCATATCTTACACATCACATGCAAGCTTGGACCATTTGACTAGAAATTTAAAACCAATACCAAGTATATTGAACCATGACCATGTTACTTGAACTTTAGCTAGAAAACTTGACCCATTTGGTCCTTGTGGCCTCCCCATTGCCAAACCACCAACAACACACACATTTGGTGTGTGTTGGTCACTTACTCATAAAAATAAACCCTCTAACCCTAGCCTTGCACTATAAATATATGGCATTTTCATTTCTAGGGTTTCATAACACACACAAGCCTTACAAAAACTTTTCTTCTTCCTCCCTTGTGCTCTCTAGCTCACGGCCACACCACCAACACCATACACACTTCATAACTTTTGATTTCTAGCAAGATCCAATCATTCCAAGTTCATTCCTAGTTATATCAAGGTGTCTAGTGAAACATTAGATTATTTGATTGTCAAAAGATTTATAAATAGGTTTGCAATAATTATTTTAGGGTTTTTATAGATCATAGTTCTTGGTAATAGATCTTGTGTCTTCACTACTTGTTCTCTTGATTTGTAAGTCCTTTCTTGATCTTGCTTGGTTTAATCTATAACTTTAATAGAACTATGTTATTCATAAAGATCCAGAGTTTGTGTTATTTTTTACAAAAGAAATAAGTTAATATTTGTCATCTTTTATAAAAGTGGAAGTAAAAATTTTACAACCGTTATGTTTAATGTTTAATATCATGTCTTGGTGAGAGTTGAGGGTTGATGAGAGTTGCAATAAAGAAGAGATAAGGTTGATAGGGTTTAGTTTTGTTGGTTGGTTATTGGTGAATAAAGATTAGGGTTAGATTAGGTACTAATATGCGAGTTGGGTTGATTTTTGGTCGTGTTTCGGCAAAACACCCTTGCTGTCCCGAAATGGTTTTGAGGTTTTGAGTGACCTAAAAATGTTTTCATTAGGCGTAAAAGTAGTTTTTGAAGAGCTTGTTTCGAATAGATAGTTTTTCACATATCGCACTTTAAAATCGGATTTAAAAAGGCCAAGTTATAACCAAATGAAACTTGAAATATTTTTCGGCAAAACCCAATGAATAGTGTGCTGATGTGAATAGTAAAAAGGGTATTCGGACACTTTCGAACATTTTTAGACTTTTTAAACACTAACGAAACATATAGTAACACGTATATATAGATTAGCATCATTTGAAGATGTCATTAACGTATTTTAGGAAAAACGTAAAAGTTACTAAAAATAGTAAGTTTGGTAAAACCTAGCGGAACGGACATAGTAATTAAGCGATTATGGTTAGTGAGAACAATTTGAAAATATGGAAATTTAACAAATATAGGGGACGGTATTAACGTTTAGAAACTAAACACTTTTCTAAAATATAAACTTTCTATAAATAGTAACTCTTTGCAAGTGTCGGTATTTATTAGAGATGTTGTAAATTTTTCTAAACCTTTTATTACTAAAACGCAAACACACTTGGATGCTTTAAATGATGAACATAGATGCATACATTTTTACTTTGCCGCACGCTAAGTCTACCAATATTTAATCTAGTCCGCGGCTAGACTCCTTATTCTCATCGTTGTTGTGATTATCGCTTATCCTTGTTAAGGTGAGTTCATAGCCCCACGTTTTACCTATTTTTAAATGCTTTATACTTTGGGGTGAGAAACATTGTTTGCTTTTAAATTGGACACAAGTTCTTAACGTGAGTTTTACATGTTTATGTGTTGCCTAAGTTTTGCTACAAACCACTATTGCCCGAACTATCATGAACCGTTAGTCACCTATAGCCAATTGGTTTGGTTAAATGAGCGCGAATGCGTAAATAGATCTATTGGGACTAATTATCCCTATATGCTTTGGTTCCACTTAACGAAGAACAAACGAATATATGTCATGACCGATTGTGTCGTTGTGGTGGTCTTTGGTTTGGGACACCAGTTAAGGGCAGGAATACTATGTGGCATGATATGATATGTCCTATCTTATTAGCATCGTGTCAAGAGCTTAGCTAACAGTAAATAACTTATATGTGATGGTTGTATATTATAGTAGTCGCAATGGGTTTTGAAATCTGTGGTCCACTTCTGTGTACTAACTTAAACCTATGAATTCACCAACATTATGTTAACGTTTTAAACATGTTTCTCATGTGCTTAGCTTGGATTGATTCTTGATGCTAAATGGAGTCTATGTGCTATGTGACTTTGCCAATTTCAAGACTTATCTATTATATACTCGTTTTCATTATCAAAACTTTTTATTTTATGCTTCCGCAACATTTAAACTCTCTTATGACTGGTTGTAAAACTTAAATTTATTTTCTTTATGCAACGAAGTAAACTTTTCAACGTCATGATGTAGTGTCGTTCTTTATTGCTTTTGTGGTTCGGATTGTTATGACGTCACGCCTTCCGGATACGTATTCCATCAGGGCCCCGTCTGGGGGTGAGACAGATTTGGTAATCAGAGCCAAGGTTAAAAAATGAAGAACCAGGTAGTTATCCAAGGTCTGGTCTATAACCAGTATTATCTGATGTCCTCTATCTTGCTTACGTGTTGACTTATCCTTGCTATACTATATATACAAAAATATATATATATATACATATATATATAAAGTAAATCCTATATATACTTAAGACTAGTATATATTGACATATTTATCTTGCCATTCATTTCATCGTTTCTTTATCCCTTGCATGGTTTCATATAAAGGAGATTTATATAAACTTTTGCTTGTGCAGATCATGACAGCTTCAGCTATTGATATTTCTTCTGATTCTTCTGATGAGAGTGTGGGATGTAACATCCGAGAATTTTCAAAATTTTGAATGACGATTTTACCCTTTGACTTTTAGGGTCTGACTTGACTTTCTGACTTTTGGTCTTTTATTGTCACATAAAAGCGATTACCGCGTAACCGGTAATTTTTCGGAACATATTTAAAAGAGATATATGTTTTTCCTAAGTTGATTTATCAAAAACGAGCAGCTAAATCACGTTTTCATTATTCGGACTCTAAAGCAATTTGATGTAAAACGAAATTCCTGACAACTTTTCAGTTTTGCCCGAGACCTGGAAACGAGCCGAAAAGGGCTAAAACAGCACCGCAAACATTTAACGAACAACATACAACGCGGACACACAAAAATAATTAAATTTGTTTTTAATTATCAGTATTTATTTAATAAAAGTATTAAATAAATTAGTCATCATTTTAATTAAAAGCGTTTGTTGAAAAACGCGAATATTCGAGTTGAAATCCATTGTTCATTTCGGAAAAGGCGTAACCGGGTCACTAAATAAATAACGAACATTTTTATAAATGTTATAAAAATAATTATAAAATATTATCAAGTAAATACTCATTTTTATTGGAAAAATGATTTGGAAAACAATGGCGCAAGTTTCGTGACTCGAATCGACCGTTAACTAGTTCAAACGGGACCCGAACCGATAGTTAACAAAAACTACCTTAAATATTTACATTTCCTACCCTAAACTATTAGTAACATGTCACTTTTTCTTTATAATTTTTATATATATATAAAAATTATAACATTTTTATTTCATTTTTTTCCATCTCAAAACAACACACTCCTAGTCTCTCTCTCTCAAGTATTTCCGGCAGCAACCCCTGCGCCGCCGCCGGCCACCGTCGCCACCATGCCGCCGCCACCGGAAAACTTTTCCGGCGGACTTTTCCGGCCAAGACCAAAGATGAACCTCATAAACTGATCTACCCGATCCCCTAGGTCACTCTCCCCCACTCGCTCATCCACACCACCACTGCCACCGCCACCGCCACCCTCTCATCACCACCATCACCACCAACACCATCCTCATCATACCATCATAGTCACCATCACCTCCCCACACCGAAAACCACCACGATGGGTGTGTTTGTTTCTGTGGTAAAAACCACCATGAAGGTGGTTTGGTTCGTGTGTAAAACAACCACCGGAGGGGTGTGATGGGTTGTTAATGAACATCCACGAGGGTGCGAGGGTTACGGGTCACAAAAAGGGTTGTGTGGTTGGTTGATGGGACAGCCGGGTATGGAGGGGAGAGAGAGTCAGTGGGTTTTGTACCCATGGGGGTGTTTGTTTTGTTCTGGTGTGCCGCTACCATAAGGGGAGGGTGTCGGCTGGCTGTGGACAGCCGGGTAATAGCCGGTTGTGTGGTTTGGTTTGCGTTGGTTGGACCAGAAATCGCACAAGGGTGCTTTTGGTTTAGTAGAAAACCAATACGGGGGTTTTTGGATGGCTTTTAACAGCCATGTGTACGTTTGGTTTAGCGGAACCGCACAAGGGGCTGTTGTGGTTTTGTGGTGTAGCACGAAATGAGTGTGTTTGTTTTAGTTTTCCACCAAATGGGGTGCTTTGGGTTTGTGGGTTAACAACCGAGGGTGTGTCGGGTTGACTGTTTGGTTTAATGGGTTCAACAACTAGGGTGCGTTTGGTTTAGCAGCGAAGGTTGCGTTTGATTTGTCTCGGCACCCGAGGGGTGCGTTTGGTAATTAAACGACACGAAAGGGTGCGTTTGTGGTTCGGTTTAACCGGTTAATAAACATATTAACTTTTTATAAATTAATAACGGGATTTAAATGGTTGTTAAATTGGTTAAACAAATATGTCGTTTTCATAAACCAATAAGGGTGTGTTTGATTTTCTTATATTAATAACAAATTAGGCCCCGTTTAGATGTGAAGATTGAAACGCGGAAAATTGCAACAATTATTGAATAAGGGAAAACGTTTCGTAAAAATGGAAATGTTAAATAAACGAAAATTATACTTTTACAACGAGACAACTAATTTAGTTAAAAGTCGTAACAAAATACTAAATTGTAAAATATGATTTATATTTCCCGACTAGAAGATAAAGTCATAACCTTTGTAAAAGATTACAAACATCGTTATATAATTCGTAACTTTACAACGTGTGTTTATCTTTATCCAAGAACGTTATATTAACTAAATTGGTGATTTCCGAAAACGTGTCAAAATATTTTATTTCAATTATTTACTCGCGTTTCTTATATAATACTTGTAGAGTATTATATACCTCGATTATTCTTTTGGGTGTCTGTCTTTGTCATATAATTCACGATTTGAATTATACACTTGTTCGTTTTATTATGTAATATATAGGGAATATATTACATATTTTGCGTTCATCTTTCGACTTATTCTATTTGACCAACCACCAAACCGTTACACTTTAAATCTAAATCTTTTATCAACGTGTCGCGTTGACGTAACCATTCATCGGGAAACCCAAATTCATTATCCTAGGCTAGTGGGACTTAGCCATTAAGATTAGTTGCAACTTCTTGATCGAGACGCTTCGTCTTCTGTTGTGTCGGGCATATCAGATGCCTATCTGTCAATCGTTCTACAACATCAATGTGAGTTTCATAACCTCGCTTTTCAATCTTTTGAATGTTTATAAACCCGCGAGGGGGATACATGCTTGTTTACAAATGCATTTACATGTTTAATTACAAATTGGATTACATACTCTTTTACATAGCTCGCTATGGGATATATTACTTGACTTCATTTTTGGTCACAAATATATGTACTTTACTTTTGAAAGGATTACGGATTAGCTTAAGCGGATTGAACTGATGACAAAAACGGTACTGCCCGGGTGTTCTTGGAGGGGACACCGGTAACGGGAGTACATATTTTTACTTTACTGCCCGGGTGTTCTTGGAGGGGACATCGGTAACGGGAGTATATATTCTTTAAATCACTGCCCGGGTGTTCTTGGAGGGGACACCTGTGATGGGTATATATAAGTCTACGTCACAGCGTCATGAACTGTAAATCACTTGGAGGGTGAGCGCGAATGATATAAAATAGATCTATTCGGGATTGACAATCCCCGTTCGGGTGATTAGCTATCACTAGGTAAACGAACGTTATAACATGTCGGATTACGATTGGTTGGGACTACAGGGCCCCCAACATATACATATGAACTCTTACTGTTATATTAGTGCATCAGTTTCATGAACTTAGAGTAATTGTAATCATTGTTTTATACTCACATGGATATTTACTGTGCCTTGAATAAAGTGGCAATACATACTTGAAACATTTTGGTGACATTAAATTGGTCATGCATTCTTTATAAATCTTTAGGATAAGATTGGTACTTTTGGTGACATTAAATTGGTCATGCATTCTTTATAAATCTTTGGGATAAGATTGGTACTTTTGGTGACATAAAATGTGTCGTGCATTCTTTATAAATCTTTGGGATTTTTACATGGTACTGTGATGACACAGTGGACAAATACATTCATTTGAAACTTACATTCATATTTAAACTAACCTATGAACTCACCAACTTTATGTTGACCGTTTTAAGCATGTTTTTCTCAGGTGATATAGATACTTGGCTTACTTGAAGTGCATTGGAGTCTATACATTCAAGTTTTTCATGGTGATGCAATTATGGGACAAATGTTATATCAATTTCAAGGAAATCAACGAGATTATTTTTCAAACGACACATTTAGAGGTCGTTCTCTTGTATCTAGCGCTGTGTTTTATGAAGTAACTCCCCCGGACACAATTCCCCTGCGACACGCGTTTTTAGGGGTGTTACAGGTATGAATCTAAGTTAGGTAACGCGCAAAGTATTTTAGCTTTATAGAAGTGTATTTCTTTGTGTTTGTTTCTTATTGATGCAATTGTTATAAAGAAGTAATGCAGTAATAACTTTTATTTGGAGTATGAATTTAAGTTAGGTAATGTGCAAAGTGTTTTAGCTTTTGAAAAGTTTATGTCTGTGTGTTTGTTTCTTAGTGATGCAGTTGTTATAAAGAAGTAATGCAGTAGTAACTTGTATAGCGGGTATAAATCTAAGTTAGGTAACGCGCAAAGTATTTTAGCTTTGGAAAAGTGTATTTCTTTGTGTTTGTTTCTTATTGATGTAGTTGTTATAAAGAAGTAATGCAGTAATAACTTGTATTTGTAGTATGAATCTAAGTTAGGTAACATGCAAAGTGTTTTAGCTTTTGAAAATTTTATGTCTGTGTGTTTGTTTCTTAGTGATGCAATTTTTATAAAGGAGTAATGTTGTAGTAACTTGTATAGCGAGTATGAATCTAATTTAGGTAACGCGCATAGTGTTTTATCTTTTAAATAGCTGGCATGATATTGTTTGGTTCCTTCAATGCTTACCGTGACTTACGTTCTTGGTTTGGCTGGTCATGGGTCAAGAACTGAAAATACAAGATAGATTGAAACATTAGGAGATAAGCCCGTAAAAAACATTAGCTCAACTGCAGTGTTCTCTATGTCAAGTTTAGTCGGATTCTCACTCACACTTGTTTTTTGTGTGCATGTTCTCTTTGCAGGTCTGATCGATAATTAAGGTACATGCCAATATCGCTAATGTTTCAAGCTGCTGGATGGATATTGTGGATGGTTTAAAGGCTAGTGTTCACCGAAATATAACTGAATTGTTATTGGACATGTTGTTCTTGCGGAAATGATTTATTATATTTGGCAACAGCGTATCAATCGGCTATTCAAGAAGGGTTGTAAACCTGTAGAAAACTTAGTGAAGCTTATATACATAAATGTTCGGCTAAAACTCTTAACTCTCAAGTTCAAACCAACAGCCAATGTATCACACATGAGGATTGCGTGAAAATTACCTAATGGAGAACTTCGCCAGCTTAAAGATGTCACTTAGGTTCTCCTCATTTCTATGTTCATGTTCAGTGGTAGTCTGAGATGTGATCTTTATCCTGTTCTTTTGGGTCAGCTGCTTCTCTACTATAAGTGGTACATTCTTATGCTTCCTGTTCTTTTGTTGGGGTCTGCTGCAAGTTTGTTGCAAGTTTTGTTGCAAGTTTGCTGCAAGTCTGCTGCTCGCGGTCATCTTTCGGAAGATGAATTTTATTTAAGTTAAGTATATGGTCGTGCGTATATAGTTGTGCTAGTATTTGGTTAGGTCCATAGGAGTTCCTTTTGTTTCTATAGGCCTAGTCTTCTTGTGGATTTCTTGTGTTAGCTATATCCCAGTGTTGTATTGTTTTTATGTTTCTAGGGTCCCTTTCACCTCTAAATATTTTGATTAATTATGAGGATGCCATGTATTGTATCTTTTGTTTGGTTCATATATAGTTACCTTTCTAAAAAAAAGATGTCAATTAGGAGGGAAAATGATTGTGAGTATTCATCAGTTAAATGTGCTTAGAGGGGATTTAGTGTTTGTGCGCACTTAAGCAAATGGCTTGTCATTTGTTGGCGTATTGGCTTGTTTTTTTATATGTGGTATTAAGCCACATAAATTTGTAATTTTTGAGTTTAGTCTATAAATTTGTAATTGCTTAATAATAATTAATTTTGATTAGTGTTGATATCTGAATGAAGATGGATGCACTAAACTATAAACCGTGTTGCATTGAAAATACTAGTGCATCATAGTGTATGAAACTGGTGCATCATAATGTGTATATAAAGTGGATCATAATGATGAAAATTTACTACATCACAATGTATATAAATCTATTGCATCACAATGTTATAAATATTTTTAAAATTATACTGCATCATAGTGCTGTTCTACTATATTAAAATGTCATCATCTTACTGCATTACAGTGTTATCATACTGTTGAATCGCAATATAATTTCACTGCATCACTATGTTAATTTAACTGCATCACAATAGAATGAATAATCTATTGCATCATAATGTATAAATCTATTACATCACAATGTTATAAATATAGTGTATCATAATGTATAAATCTATTACATTAAAATGTTATTAAGTGCATCATAATGTATAAATCTAATGCATCACAATGAATAAATCTACTGCATTAAATTGTTATTTTACTACATTAAATATGAATAGAAAAATGATATCGAGGACACTTCAAGAACAATGAGATTCTACTGCATTACAGTTAATATTCTACTGCATCACCTTTAACTTCCTACTGCATTATAGTTTTTTTGGGTTTTGCCTTTTGAAAAAGTTTCACTACGAAGAATGGACGGTATTGTTCATCAATAAACTACCGGTACGTAAACATCTCTAACGGTTTATGAAATACGTCATAAGATTTGGAAGTCCTTCTTGGTTTTTTTCGAGCTCCTACGTACTCCATCTCTATGAAAGAAATTAGCAAGATTAATGGATAGCCATACGTCAAGCAAAACTACCAACACTTGCAAAACTCTGGATAGACGTACGCATACCAACACTTGCAAATGTTCTCACCAATGACGTATGAACAAATTTCTCAACACTTAGTTGAATTCTTGCGTTCTTAGGTAAACCTACCGGCATAGTTATTTTATAATACATCACAATTATTTTTTACTTTTAGTTAATGTTTATTGGAAACTAAGTACTTTTTCTTTTAATGACCGGTCTTTGTTTACTACTTAAAAAGTTAAAACATCTCAGTTAAAAGCTATTGCATCGCAATGTATTTTGTTAGTGCATTACAGTTAAAAAAGTTAGTACATCCCAGTTAAAAAAGTTATTGCATCACAATGTATTTTGTTGATGCATTACAGTTAAAAAAGTTAGAAAAGCAGTTGTACCTAAATTAGCTAAAATATTTAAAAAATTATACTGCATCACTATGTTAATTTTACTGCATCACATAAGAATTATACTGCATCACAGTGTTGTTCTACTGCATCGAAATGTCATCATCTTACTGCATTACAGTGTTATCATACTGTTGAAGCACAATATAATTTTACTACGTCACGATGTTAATTTTAATGCATCACGTTAGAATGTATAATCTATTGCATCACAATGTATAAATCTACTACATCACAATGTTATAAATATAGTGCATCATAATGTATAAATCTATTACATTAAAATGTTATTAACTTCATCATTTTACTGCATTACAGTGTTATCATACTACTAAATCACAATATAATTTTACTGCATCACTATTTTAATTTTACAGCATCACATTAGAATGAATAATCTATTGCATCACAATGTATAAATCTACTGCATCACAATGTTATAAATATAGTGCATCATAATGTATAAATCTATTACATTAAAATGTTATTAACTGCAACACAATGTATAAATCTAATGCATCACAATGCATAAATCTACTGCATTAAATTGTTATTTTACTGCATTAAATATGAATAGAAAAAAGATACCGAGGACACTTCAAGAACAATGAGATTCTACTGCATTACAGTTAATATTCTACTACACCACCTTTAACTTCCTACTGCATTATTGTTATTTTATAATGCATCACAATTATTTTTTACTTTTAGTTTATGTCTGTTGGAAACTAAATACTTTTTCTTTTAATGATCGGTCTTTCTTTACTACGTAAAAAGTTAGTACATCTTAGTTAAAAGTTATTGCATCGTAATGTATTTTGTTAGTGCATTACAGTTAAAAAAGTTAGTACATCTCATTGAAAAAAGTTACTGCATCACAATGTATTTTTTTGATGCATTACAGTTAAAAAAGTTAGAAAAGCAGTTGTACCTAAATTAGCTAAAATATTTAAAAATTATACCACATCACTATGATAATTTTACTACATCACATTAGAATTATACTGCATCACAGTGTTGTTCTACTGCATCTGAATGTCATCATATTACTGAATTACAGTGTTATCATACTACTGAATCACAATGTAATTTTACTGCATCACTATGTTAATATTACTGCATTACATTAGAATGAATAATCTAGTGAATTACAGTTAAAAAGTTAGTACATCTTAGTTTAAATTCTATTTTGTAAGTAAATTACAGTTAAAAAGTTAGTACATCTCAGTTAAAAAGTTACTGTATCAAAATGTATATTTATAGTGCATTACAGTTTAAAAGTTAGTACATCTCGGTTAAAAATTCTATTGCATCACATTATAAAAGAAACTGGTGTAGTAGATTTAACACTATGATGTACTAAAAAATATTCAACTTAAAAAATATACTAAAACTTAGATAGATATACATTGAAGTTCCAACATATAGTTTTCTTTCTATATGTTTGGTTTCGTTTTTTGGTGCTTTGTAACCTTTGTCTCCTTGTTAGTTTTTCTTTTTTGAACAGTCCTTGTTAGTTTTCAATGAAATAAACTATGCAAACTTGAAGAATTTTTTATTTTTATTTTTTTCAATTGAATGAAAAATAATGAATATGCAGGTTCATATATAGGTAAGTGTGGATGGAGACATGCAAAACATTCATAGAAAATAATAGTGAGTAACTAAATCAAAGACAATGAAGTCAATGAAAGATACAGATAGAAATCGTCTTATTAAGTACCAATTAATGTTCATATAAAGGCATTAAAATGTAGCATGATTACATTGATCAACAAAAACCATTCCAAGGGATATCACAATCACGAGCAACATCCCCTATGTTAAAGTATCGTTGTTTGTAGAAACAAAAACAACCTATGTGGTTTTGTAACGCTGTGCAACATTGAGAATTTGGTACTGTACTAGGATTACTAATTTCTTAAGAACACGTATTGATATTAAGAAGGTTTCACTATTTTTATGAATGCACTTTGAGTGTCAAAAACATCAACATAATGTTAATAAAAACTAAAATACTACCAAACTTCATTGTAATTAAAAAAGACCAGCTAATACGTTACTACTAAACTTTGGTGGGTTCCCCGCATCAATTTGTGTCATCTGTTGAGTTCATATCAAACTAATTTCTAGCATTAAAGCTAGCCTGTTGCGAAGACCTAGAGCAGTGGGTCATTGAACTAAGCATGGGAGCATTTACAGAATTCACTAGCGTTGTTGTTGCACAAGTCGATCCAACAACCGAAGACGAAGTCATCTGAT
Organism: Tanacetum coccineum; assembly: GCA_026074375.1. Classification (NCBI taxonomy): domain Eukaryota; kingdom Viridiplantae; phylum Streptophyta; class Magnoliopsida; order Asterales; family Asteraceae; genus Tanacetum; species Tanacetum coccineum. The sequence continues at coordinate 13,148 of BQNB010044242.1, read as the reverse complement.
GGCCAAAGTCACTATGTAGGAAGTTTCTTAACATCTAACATACTTTTGAACTCCTGTTGTACCTTTTGCCAACAATGAAGATATTTCATCATTATACCTTGAACTAATATTGACATCCATATTATTAAGATTCTACTCATTCACTTCATGACTAAGAGCAGCTGAGACTTCCACTCGATTATTAACGCCGTGTTCATTTTCTGCCAATGCAAGTGAACCCATATAAGTTAAAATGTTGTTGTTCTTATGTCCATGTGGTCATCGGAATCGGCATAAGTATTTCCATTACCGTACAATAATTGGCATACACGTCTAACTCATCTTAAATCTACGCATATCAATTAGACCACAAGATAACTACTTAATATAGCACGAGTTTAAGTATATCAGACATGTTATGTGAATAAATGAGCATAATGTTACCATGATATCTTGTGTAGTTTCACAATGCAAACTGAACCTTCTTCGGACCATTTACAAGTTGTCTGCAATTCAAGCATTAAAACTATAACACCCCTATTTTTGACATATAGCAGCGGAAGCTAATCTGGGGTATTATTTCATAGTACAACAGTCATAATCATAGAAAATAACTTGAAAGAGACGTTTTTAAAAGATAAGTTATCATTCATTATTTCATCAGAGTTTGTACAAACAGAGGTCCCAAAATCAACATGAAAACATAAAGTTTGAATGATAACAGTTTAGCCATCTTTAAGTCCGTGCCACTCCGTGCCATAAGATGTTCAGTTACCTAAAATAAACATGCTAAAAAGGTCAACACAATGGTTGAGTGAAATTCATAGGCTTATAATAAATAGTGTGAATACAAGTCATCATAAGAGTGGATTACGTTGTTATACACCCATAAGTGTAATAATTGCAATGAGTGCAATTATTATAGAAAACATTATTATTGCGTCTAAGCTCATGGAACTCAAACTGACTAGTGTATATATCAATAATGATATATATAAAGATAATGGCCCCCCGTGTAGGTAATTGCCATATACCTATGAGTTTCAAATATAGTGCGTTTGGTTACCTATCCGGCTAACACAAACGGGATTCGTCAATCCCAACAGGCCTATTCACAATATTTACGTTCACTTGCAAGTGATTAATGGTCCATGATGGTGAGGGTCTTTTGGCATAAATGGACTTAGACAACAGATGCAATAATATATCAGGATAGCATACATTTAGAAAACACTTGTATTCATGGTTTATAGCATGTATCCCCCTTATAGGTTTATGAAATAGAAGATTTAAAAGTGAGGCCATGAACTCACCTTAACAGTATAGGGAAATCTGATTAATGGCAAAAGTATATCAAGTGAAAGTAACGGCTTCGTCACACAACCTGGGGTGATATGTCAAGTCTTAGTGTGATAGTTTATGTTTCAAAACTTCATAAAGTTTAACGTATATCTTTGATTTATTATGGAAATATTATGTCGCTGTTCGGGCTATCATAATCCAGAGGCCATGTAGTATCGTTTGTGGAGCCAAGACACTTTAAATCGTAAACCCAGCAAACTCGTCAAAACAAAAACTCAAATGAAACCCTTCATATGAAATTCCCTAGTAAAGTGATACGATAAGATTTTAAGTTTCTTCAAAAGTTAGTTGATGATAATTTATGTTAAATATATAACGAAATAATGCGTTGATTTATGATTAATAACGATAAATGTGTCGGGTTTTAATAAAATTGAGTTTTATAATATTAATATATGTTTTTATAATTTGTATAAAAATATAATACTTTATATTTTTAAGTTTGCAAAAATGGCAATATATACCCTTGGTTTATAAACTTTTACAAGTTTAGTCCTTTATATATAAAGTATATATAATTTAAACCTTTAACTTTGAAACTTGGAAAAAATAGGTCCTTATAGTTATAACTTAAGAATAATGACATATTCAGCCCCTTTAGTTATAAATTTTAGAAAGTTATGATATATACCCCTATGCATGGAAATATTTGCAAAACAAGTCCAAAAAGCCATGCAAGCTTATTTTAGGATTCCAAATGATAGTTGCAGGTTATAGCTTATTAGAATAAGCTAAAATAAGATGTTCTAATGTAACAAAAGTTTAGAAAAATTATTCGTTAGCTAGAAAATCAAAACGGGTCATTTTTAGGGTTTTAATAAAAAAACACATGGGTTTGAGGATTCAAAGCTTCAAACAAGAGTTCATATATGATCTTAAGAGTATTATGAACATTCTAATATAGAATATAAGCTTATGGAACAAGATCTTAGGCTTACTTGAGCTGAAATGGGTCAAAATATGTTTTTATTACTCGTACGCCTAGGAATGGCTTCAAGACTTTGTTTTTCTTGCTTCTTGGCTTCTATTATGAGCTTAGGGACTTCTCTTGATCTTCTATTGCTGCTAGGGAATGGTTAGAATTCTATTTGAGTGGGTGAGATGAGTTTTGAGGGATGATTTGAAAGGGTTGCTTGGTTCGTGTATTTATAGGGCTTGGAAGCCTTTGTTCCCATGTTTTCTTGTTATCTAAGGGTCATGTGGTGTAGTGTGATGACTAATGAGGCCTAGAGATGAGTATTGAGGGCTAAGGAGTGTAGCTTTGCAAGGTGTATAGTGTTGGAGAGGTGTTTAGAGGTCACGGCTAAACAAGGGTGACAAAGAGGTGACTTGGCCAACTTGGTGGCCAAAGGAGGAGGTAGAGGTGCTTGTAAGCTGCTTAGTGACATAAGGGTGAGGTCATGGAGGTGCTTGAGGTGCTAGGTTGGTTTAAAATGGGTAAAATTGGGTAAAAATGGGTATCGGGTTGGTTTAGGGTTTTGGACTTTTAGATTGAGTTAGGGTTAGGGTTTAGGATAGATTAAGGTTTAGGATTAGTGTTAGGATTGAGATTAGGGCTTAGGATTAAGGTTTAGGGCTTAGTTTTAGGTTTAGGGTTTAGTTTTTGGTTGAAAGTGAAATTAGGGTTTAGGGTTTTAGATTAGGGTTTAGGATGAATTAGGGTTTAGGTTTAAGGCTTAAAAGTCATGCATTAAGTGCTTGTACCTTGTACTAAAGTGGTGGTAAGAAACCAAAGTGATTTAGGAGGTAAAATGACCTAATTTGACTTTCTTTAATTATTAACTTTTACATTGAGCTTTAGAAAGTTGTAACTTGATTTAGGAGGGAAAAGATATTCAAATGTTGTGCTATGCTACTTGTACACATGCTTTAAAGGCTTGTACATTTATTTTATATGTATACATTACATATAATTAGGGTTTTTATGTAAACGTTTACGTTTAATGCTTGTTTTGATATAATGTTTTGAAAAGTACGTTAAATAGATAATGTACTTGGTAAAAAAATGATATTAAGATTTAGACTTGACATATTAGGATGTTTATATGATATAAACATAGATAGAGATGACATTGGTAGAGGTTGCGTGAGCTCGTTTACTTTAGAGATGCAAGTTACGTTGCATAATGAGATAAAGCAAAAAATTCCCTGTAAAAAGGTGGTATATATATAATAGATGGATATTATAGTGCATCTAATTTAATAGATGGATATTTACATTGATGAAAATTACGGGTTGTTATATAAAACAGTAGCTAGAATACCAATAAATTTACTGCAACAATGCAATTTGCATAGCTATACAGTAGCTAGAACTTGAAGTGAGTTAATAACCATTAAAACAAGTGATCTAAAGCTGAATAAAGTAAACAAAAATTGTATCCATGCTTATGTTCCTTGTGATAGGTAACAAGATGTAATTCTCCTAATGATAAAAAGTACAGATCACATCAAATGTGAAAAGATGTAGCTCACCAATCCAGACTACATATTTGAATATCAAGTTCACAATAGGAAACCTAATGAAACCTTATACACCTGCTATGCATAAGCTAATGAAACCTTGTACACCTACTATGCGTAACCCTATGCGTAACCTAATAAAATATTATATAACAACCGCATTAGTGTTTTAAATCAACTGCATCATTATCTTATATTAAGTACATCTGAACAAACCTTAAGGAAAAACTATGAGACATACAAAACTAAACTATGCGTAAACTAATGAAACCTTATACAACTACTGCATCAATGTTTTAAATCAACCTCATCAATATGTTATATCAAGTACACCAGAACAAAACTTAAGGAAAAACTACGGGACAAACAAAATTAAAGTATGCGTAAACTAGTGGAACCTTATACAGCTACTGCAACAATGTTTTAAATCATTTACATTAATTAAAAAATAGAAATAAACATAATATGAATATAACAAATCTAAAAATCATATTAAAGCTAACCGACTAAGTAAAAAAGAAACAAAACCTACTACATCAATGAATTAAAACAACTGCATCAAATTAAGTCAACTGAAATTACGTCACATATTGAATATCACATATCCATATAAGTGCATCTTAGTTTTAGCAACAAGGTCATCACAAAAGTGTATGAGCAACCAGTGCATAGCAAAAACTTCATCACATATCTATATTAGTGCATCACAGTACGAAACTAGTGCGTCATAGTTATAGAATGTCATGTAAACATTTTATCAAACACTTGGTGTGCATGTGCATATACACGTTTTTCATCTAGGTTTTTAACACATACTGAGTGAATGTTTAAATTAACTATATACACTAACACTTAACAAAAACATATTAACAATTACAATTAAATTATTGAGTTAACAAAAAGTAAATTAACAAAAAAAGGTAAGTAAAACAAAAGATTAAAATCTTAATAACATTATTTATTGATAATGGATACTCACTATTAGTTGATGACGAGATGATGAACACTCGATCGGCATCTCAAAATCACGGTGGAGAATAGTGAAGAAGAAGGAAGAGATCATGGTGGAGATAACGGTGCCAGCGGTTAATCGGAGAGGATGATGGTGGAGACGATTACAGAGTAATACAGAGAAGAAGGTGAGATGGTGAAGAATGGAAGAAATATAGAGGCGTGGAGGAAAAAACTATATATATAACCTAGGTGTAAAATGACTATAATGACCCTGCTAGTTAAAATAAAAAAAGGTGGGGAGGGGACATATGGCGCGATGTGGTGGCTTCCTAGGCTTTCTATTTTAAAAAGGCTTCTCATTATATCCCATCTCTCTCTCTATATATATATATATATATATATATATATATATATATATATATATATAAATATATATATATATATATATATATATATGATCTGGATAGAGGATTTCCCTAGATATAATCATGCAATTAATCGGAGACCGGGTGTTGGAGGGTTTGAAAACAAGCACGGTAATCTTCAAGATCATAGGGAGCCTGCGAGCAAAACCGGATACCTACGAAATACAACATGGAGAGAAGCACCCCCTCACACTTATTCTAATACTACATCACACTTATTCAAAATAAAAATAAAAATAGATAGATAACATGGGTTGCCTCCCAAGAAGCGCTAATTTATTAACGAGTCACTAGCTTGACTCGCCCAAAATTAATTTTTCATTAAAGTCTAAAGGGTAGGACGATTCAATCTTCGGTGGCACCTCTTTCAAAATTTTAAGTCGACGTCAGTAACAATTATTCCAGGATCAAATACTTCATTTTCGTCGCCCGAATTGAATAAATCTAATGAGTGAACTTTAGAGAAATTTTCAGGAAAGACGAGGCCAAAACAGTATGATAAAGAGAATAATAGTCTCGGGCCAAGTATGTCAAAAACATAATGAGATCTAAAAATGCCATAACGAAATTGTGAGAAGGTAAGGATTGGGTTCGACATGGTTAAATCTAAATTTAACTTTTCGTACAAAGGTGGGATTTGTATGATACTTTGTGAGCTATGAATTTGCACCTCTTTCATTATAGTCTCCGTTTCGGACTCATCATGCTCCTCATTCTGAATATCAAAGATAGGATTGTCTGAATTTAATGTAAATTCAAAATCGAAATCAAACAAAGGATTTGTGATAGTCATATCGAAAGTTTTTGAAATCGGATCAAGAGAATCCAAGGGTTTCTCGGATACCCTTGGTATTGGAACGGGGTCATCAATTAATAATTTTTCAAGAAAAAGAATATCTCCCTCCGAATCATATATTCCAATATCAATTTCAAGTGGTATTGAATCATCTAGAGCAAGAAAGGCGTCGATCTCTTCCAAGAGAAAGTCACTATCCCCGAAGGGGGTAAGAGATGGGAAAAGAGACGCGACAACAGGATCAGAAGATAGAGTAGGACTGCCACTCAAAGGATGAATCGATTTATGAACATTTAACACTTCGTGAAAATGTTCCTCGCATGTAGTGACAATGATAACAATCTGATTGATTGACTTATCTCTATGCTTATGAGTATATTTCGAAGTGCTCTCTACATTAAAGGTTAATTTTTCATCACCGACTCTAAGAGTCAACTCTTCTCCGTGTACATCGACTAGAGCACAGGCCATCCTCAAGAATGATCTCCCTAAGATAAGGGGGCACAAGGATCGACGTCATAGCAACGACAACGTAGTCAGCAAGAAACATGAACTTACCCACTTGCATGAAGACATCCTCAGCTATACCAACCGAGTAAGCAACCGATCAATTAGCTAACTCTAAGGTCATATGAGTGGGTATAAGTTCAGGTAACATTTACCTTTTCCAAACAGATAGAGGCATTAAGTTGATGCTGGCACCTAGATCGGCTAGGGCCAATCATTCCTGAAGCTCACTAAAGTTACCAAGAATGAGAAATTTCCCAGGGTCTCCAAGTTTCTCGAATAACTTTTAAGGAGGACCATTAAGCAATTCTCATTAAGAGGAGTATTAGCCAATTTTAGAAGTTTCTCCTTATTAGTAAGGAGATCTTTCAACATCTTAGCTTATTTTGGCATTTGAGTTAACGCTTTAGCAAAACTGATATTAAAGTGCAGTTTCTTGAACATCTGCAAGAACTTATAAATTTGGATATCAGACTTGTCTTGAAGCTTATCCTTGTTCAACCTCGAAGGATAAGGAATAGAAGGCTGATGAGGATTTTGCTCAGGGATCTCATTCGATTTAGAAGCGAGAGCTGGCTGGATTACCGGAGATGGGACACGTGCGGTACTTTCTGAACTTGAAATGTGCACCTGGTCCATGGTCATCTTCGGGTCTCGTTCCACCTCCTTAGAAGAAGAAGAAGAATTAGGTGATGGAACTGAGGGTCCAGCCAAAGTAATACCACTCCATTTGGTAATTACTTTAATATCTTCCCTATGGTTAGGAATGGTGTTGCTAGAAGCGCACCCTGTGGTCTTTCATTAAAAGATTTTTCTATTTTTGTCATTTGATTTGCTAATAATTGAAACTTAGCATCAGAAGCAATCATATGTTGTCTCAATATCTCATCCGTAGATCAAAATTTTGGAGTTTGGTAAAAATTCGTCTGAACTTGATTTTGATTGAAATTTTGACCTTAGTTTTGATTAAAGCCTTGATTCTGATTATAATTCTTCCCTTGGTTAAAATTTTGCCCTCGGTTGTTTTGATTAAACCCTTGATTCTGATAACCTTAATTAGAACGATTTTGATACTGATTCTGGTTATTTCTGTTTTAAAAGTTTTGATTATTTTCATTGGAATTATTTGCTTGATTGAAATCGGGTGGCCCAAGATAATTGTTGGAATGATAGCTTAAGAGATTATGGTTTCCTTGAGGTTGGTAAGAGTTACCTCCCACATTGTAGTTTCCTGTTGCAGCATATACACTTCTTGATGGAAAAAGTGAGGCTATGAACTCACCTTAACAGTATAGGAAAATCTGATTGATGGCAAAAGTATATCAAGTAAAAGTAACGGCTTCGTCACGCAACCTAGGGTGATATGTCAAGTCTTAGTGTGATAGTTTATGTTTCAAAACTTCATAAAGTTTAACGTATATCTTTGATTTATTAAATTATGGAAATATTGTATTGCCGTTCGGGCTATCATAATCCAGAGGCCATGTAGTATCGTTTGAGGAGCCATGGCACTTTAAATCGTAAACCCAGCAAACTCCTCAAAATGAAAACTCAAATGAAACCCTTCATATGAAATTCCCTAGTAACGTGATACAATAAGATTTTAAGTTTCTTCGAAAGTTAGTTGATGATAAATTATGTTAAATATATAACGAAATTGTTTTATAATGTGTTGATCGGTGATTAATAACGATTAATGTGTCGGGTTTTAATAAAATAGAGTTTTATAATATGAATATATATTTTTATAATTTGTATAAAAATATAATATTTTATATTTTTAAGTTTGCAAAAATGGCAATATATACCCTTGGTTTATAAACTTTTACAAGTTTAGTCCTTATATATAATGTATATATAATTTAAACCTTTATCTTTAAAATTTGGCAAGAATAGCCCTTGGAGTTATAACTTTAATATAATTACAGAAATGGCCCTTGTAGTTAATATTTTCCAAAAGTTACAATATATACCCATTGCATGAAAATAATTTGCAAAACAAGTCCAAACTCCATGCAAGCTTATTTTTAGGATTTCAAAAGTGATTTGTAGGTTATAGCTTATTACAATAAGCTAAAATAAGTTAGGATAAACAACTTTTACGAGCTTATAGCTTATGAAAAGGGTTTACGAGCTTAAAATGACAAAATGGGTCGTTTAGGTTCGAAAAATTAATCCAACGTGTTTAAGCTTTTAAGACTTGATAAAAAGTTTATAGAAATGATAAATAAGCTTATAGGAATAGCTTATAACAACAGCTTATGAGATTAGCTTGTAGAATTAAAGAAAACGAGTTATTAGGGTTTTTAGGGTTCGTTTGGTTTTAGAAAATTAACCACGCATGGTTTTGAGTTTAAAGCTTTTAACAAGAGCTTAGATATGATCATGCAAGCCTTATGAAAGTTTTAAAACAGAATTTTAGTTTATAGAACAAGATTATGGCTTACTTGAGCTCAAAATGGGTCGAATGGGGTTTTTAGTACTCGTACGCCTAGAAACGACTTCACAAGGCTTCTTCTCTTGGTTCTTGGCTTCACTCCTGGTCTTGGGGACTTCTCTTGATCCTTCTTGGCTGATCTTATGACTCCATTGTTGTTTACTTGAGTGTTTGAGGTGTGAGATTAAAGTGAGGAGGGTACGGCTATTTATAGCCTTGAAATTCTTAGAGGCCAAGTTTAGCAAGAGTAGGGAGCAAGGTGAGGTAACTAATGGCAGCTAGGGATGACAAGGATGAGTTATAGGTAAGTATTGATAACTAGAAAACTAGCTATGAGAGGTGTTGATGGTTTGTGTGGTCGCGGCTGAAGTAAGGCAACAAGGAGGTGACAAGGCCACCTTGGAGGCCAAGAAAAGGGTTAGAGGTGCTTGTAAAGTGCTTAGCGTTGTAGTAGCTTAGTCATAGAGGTGCTAGGATACTTGGTTGGGTTTAAAATGGGTAGAAATGGAAGGAAAAAGGTGGCGGGTTAGTTTTTGAAATGGGTTAGGGTTTTAGGTTTTTAAAAACGTGTACATTGCATGAAATGAAAGTGAAATATGATGTAAATATCGTGCATAAAATGCTTGTAACATGTGTTGGTTAGTTTGTAAGAAATCTCTAAGAAAAACAAAGGTAAAACGGCTATTTTCAATCCGTGCTTCATTTACTTGTACATTGTGCTTTTAAGGACTTGTACCTTATTTTAGAGGAAAAAGATATTTGAATTTTATGCATTGATTACTCGTACACTTGCCTTGATTGTTTGTACATTCATTCTATATGTATACATTACATATAATTAGGGTTTTGATATAAACATTAACGTTTAATGCTTGTTTTGATATAACATTTTGAAAAGTACGTTATATGGATAATGTACTTGGTAAAAATGATATTAAGATATTGACTTGACATATTAAGATGTTTACATGATGTAAACATAGATAGAAATGGCATTGGTAGAGGTTGCGTGTTTACTTTAGAGATGCAAGTTGCGTTGCATAATGAGATAAAGCACAAATTTCCCTATAAAAAGGTGGTATATATATAATAGATGGATATTACAGTGCATCTAATTCAATAGATGGATATTTACATTGATGAAAATTACGGGTTGTCATACCCAAAACACGGAAGTTATAGATAGCACTTTCCTCTTTCCATGGCCGCCTGAATCAACTTCAAAGGAGTTAGTATGAAGAAGTTATGTTTAAAATACTAGAGCACATTTCTCGAGATATCTCAGGAGCATTTATTCTTCGGCTTCGTTTCTTCACATAATTCTTTCACGAGCCTTTCATAGTAACTCCAAATCATAAGTGGATAGCTTCATGTATATTATTCTTTCGTAAAAGCATCTATTAATCACGTCACTAAACTCCAATGCCTTATTTATCTAGATATTATTGTCTAATTCTCGTGTTTCTTGCCAAATGCCTGCGTTTTTCCTAAAAACAACAAAATAAGTGATTAAGTATCATATTCAGGTATTTATAACATATTTGCAAGCATTTTCATGGGGATTTTAACCCTAAAAAGTATTAAATATTTGATGTTATCAATAAGCCATATGTGATCATCTTCTGTAGAACTCTAAGCA